>MU701614.1:13829-39276 GCA_026770625.1 Nicotiana glauca | reverse complement strand
ATAATAACTTCATATATGTAAGTCTAAGGTGTAGGATTACCTCTTGTAGACCAAATCTTGAAAGAAAACTTTGGGGTGTTCTTGAGGTTTTGAAAAAAATCCTATGAAATCCAACCAAAATCATGTTGTAACTAGTGATTGTGAAGTGAAATCACCATGAGAACACACTTAAAAGCTTACCTTAGGAGTGCAATTTGATGCCTTGGTCGAGTTGGGGTGTAGAGAGAACCCTACCCTTGAGAGATATCTCAAAATCTCTTATTTCTGGTCTCTAGGGGTATTAAAACTTTCTAGACGTGCGAAGTTTCGCATACTTCGCGCATTGTTCGCGCGTCGGAGGCAGAATACTCAACAAAACGCGCAAAGTTTCGCGCGAAGTTTCGCGCGAGTGACACCTTCCCAGTAAAATGGTCATAACTTTCTTTATACACCTCCAAATGACGAACGGTTTGTTGCGTTGGAAACTAGAATCAAAGAAATTTAATTTGAGAGGTTGTGGGTCACACAACTCCTTACATAACGGGAGATATGATTGTTTAAATTGAGGTCTTGTGCACGCTCATTTACAATTTCGTCTATTATGAAATTTTCCAACTTCAAAAGTTCCCGTTAGCCATCCGAAATCATCCTGAGGCCCTCGGACCTCAACCAAAAGTAAAAAACCATTCTAAAATATCATATGAACTTGTTCCAATCATAAAACCAGAAATCACCAATCCGCAACGGATTCAAGCCTAAGTTCAACCCAACTTCCGAAACTCGCATTTAATCAAAAGCCCGACCTAAACACGTCCGAATGACTTGAAATTTTGCACACATATCCTAAATCACCTAACAAAGCTACAGAAACTTCCAGAACTCCGTTCCAACTCTCGGATCAAAATCTCACCTATCAACCGGATATCACTAAAATACTAGCTTTCGGCATTTCTAGCCTAAATGAGCTACGGACTTCCAAAATACATTCCGAACACGCTCCCAACCCCGAAATCACCTAACGGAGCTAACAGAACCATCAGATTTCCATTCCGAGGCCGTCTTCATACAGTTCCAATTACAGATCATTTTTCAACACTTAAGCTCTCATTTAGGGACTAAGTGTCCCAAAATACTCCGAATCCCAACACCGAACGTCCTGGCAAACCAAAATAGTAGAAATGAACTTAGGGAAAGTAGTTAATGGGGGAACAAGGTGTAAATTCCAAAAAGACCGGCCGGGTCGTTACACTTTCCCATCTCTAACAGCAAGTGGGTGAGTCCAGTACAATGTGTGCCTAAGAAGGGTGGAATGATGGTGGTCATAAATAAGAGTAATGAATTAATTCCACTAGAATTGTCATAGTTTGGAGAATTTGCATGGACTATCCAAAATTAAATAATGCTACTAGAAAGGATCACTTCCTCCTTCCCTTCATTGATCACATGTTAGATAGGTTGGCCGGACACGACTATTACTGTTTTCTTGATGGATATTCTGGCAATAATCAATTATTAATTGAACCAGAGGACTAAAAGATGACCACCTTCACTTGTCCTTATGGCATTTATGCTTTAAGAGAATGCCATTTGGGTTTTGCAATGCACCTCCGACTTTTCAAAGGTGCATGATACCAATCTTCACAGATATGGTAGAAAAATTCCTTGAAATATTTATGGATGATTTTTCGGTCTTCGGACTATCTTTTAATGAATGTTTAACAAATTTGAGTAAAGTGCTTGCCTTCATGTGATCTGCTGCCCATTTTAGTTCTTCCTTCCAGTTAGTTATTCTTCTAGTTACTCCCATCCATGTTAATAGTTTCCCCCACACTTGTGCTGAGAACCTGCATATAAAGAACACATCTTGATGGCTCTCCAGCTCTTGCTCACAGAGTACACATTTTGGGTCAACTTGTAGTCCCCAGCTGCTCAACCTGTCTTTAGTGTATAAGCTTTCTTGCATGGCAAGATATAATATGAATTTCCACTGTGGACAGCTTTTGTTGTTGCATATTAATCTGCACCAATCTTCTTTTGGGAAATCACCTCTCAGCTGATTATACACTGCCCTGATAGTGTATGTTTGGGTTCCCAATACCTTCTCAATATCCAACCCTGCTTCAGTTATATATTTTCCAGCCTATAGTATCTTTTTGACAATGCATGAAGTGTTGTTTACCAGATTTGGCTGGAATGAAACAAAAGAATTTTTCATCATGAAAAGAGGAGTAGTGAAGCAATCAAAGACAAATCATACAGGAGATACATTGTATAGGGAGTAGAGATAGTAGCTTAAGGAATGAACTCTAAAAATTAAATTTCTATCCTTAGGAGTGTTTAGATTAGAAGAAGTGAACTGAGCTTGGGGCTGCATGTGCAAACTCAGATATGAAATACTTGTACAAATTTACTTGGTAATAAACTTGCCAGGTGTGAAGAGACAAACGTGATGGTGAATTGGTAGAAGTATTATTTTATGATACGAGAAGGGATTCTACTCGGGCACAAAGTGTCCAAGGATGGGTTGGAGGTGGACAAGGCAAAAATGGAAGCAATTGATAAATTGCCACCTCCATTTTCCGTCAAAAGAGTCAGAAGCTTTCTGGGTCACGTAGGTTTCTATCGTAGATTCATTAAAGATTTCTCTAAGATTTCTTTTCCCTTGTGCAGGTCGCTTGAGTAAGGATACGTCTTTCAATTCTGATGAGAACTATATTAAGGCATATGAGGAGCTCAAAAATATATTGATTACTGTACCAATTATCACCGGCCGAGACTGTGGGGAGCCTTTTGAGTTGATGTGTGATGCTAGTGACACGACAATTAGGGTCGTACTGGGACAAAGGAAAAATAAAGTGTTTCATTTGATTTACTATGCTAGAAAAATTCTAAATCTAGCACAAATAAATTACACGATTATAGAAAAAAGAGTTGCTAGCGATAATATAGGCTTTGACAAATTTAGGACCTACTTAGTGGGAACTAAAGTCATCGTCTACACAAAACATGCAACCAAAGGGTATTTGTTTGAGAAAAAGGATGCTAAGCCTCAACTAATTCGATGGGTTATTCTTTCGCGGGAATTTGATGTGGGGATGAAAGATTGAAAGGGGAAGAAAAATAGGTAGTTTATCACTTGTCAGGCTTGGAAACTCGCACATGTTGATGAAGAGGGAGAGATTCGGGAAAGCTTTCTTGATGAGTAGTTGATAGTTGTCACAACTGGCGAAGCCCCATGGTATGCTGACTATGTGAACTATTTTTTAAGTGGGTTGACACCTTCAAAGTTGTCACCGGATGGTAAGATAAAATTCATGCACGATATTAGATTTTATCTATGGGATGAGATATTTTTGTTTAATCGTTGTGCAGATCAGCTGGTGCGACATTGTGTCCCTAAGGAGGAGATGAAAGCAATTGCATGATTGTCATGCATCACCTTATGTATGTCCCCATGGTAGAGATAAAATGGCTGCAAAGTATTGCAGTCAGAATTCTATTGGCCCACTCTATTCAAGGATGCACATGATTTGTAAAAAGATGTGGTAGGTGCCAAAGAACGGTCACAATTTCAAGGAGGCATAACATGTCGTTGAAGGATATACTTGAGGCCAAAATCTTTGATGTTTAGGGAATAAACTTCATGGGGTCGTTTCCATCATCCAATGGCCATAGGTAAATCTTGGTTGCAGTTGATTATGTATCAAAATAGGTAGAGGCGGTGGCTTTGCTTACAAATGTTGCTAAGGTGGTGGTGAACTTTGTAAAGAAAAATATTTTCACAAAATTTGGAACTCCGAGTGCTTTGATTAATGATGGAGATACTCACTTTTGTAACAAATTGTTGGGCAACCTCATGGATAAGTATGGGGTGAAACCCAAGGTCGCAACTGCCTATCACCCACAAACCAGTGGTCAAGTCGAGGTTTCAAATAGGGAGGTGAAGCAAATTTTGAAGAAGGCAGTGAGAGTAACTAGATAGGATTGGGGTAGCAAACTAGATGTCACTGCATGGGCATATCAAACCGCATACAAGACTCCAAATGGCACTTTGCCGTATAGGTTGGTTTATGGGAAGGCTTGTCACTTTCCCGTTGAGCTTAGCACAAGGCATAATGGACAATCAAGAAGATCAACTTTGATTTGGATCTAGCTAGGCAAAAACAAATGTTGCAACTCAATGAGCTTGATGAGTTTCAATTTCACGCATATGAGAATGCAAAGTTGTATAAAGAGAAAACAAAGAGATGGCATGACAAATATATTTTGCATTGTGAGTTTGAACCAGGTCAATCCGTTCTACTGTTCAATTAAAGGTTGAAGCTCTTTCCTAGGAACCTCAAGTCTAGTTGGTCGGGGCTATTTGAAGTGGTGCGGGCTATGAATCACGGAGTTGTTGAGCTACGAGATCCCAAAAGTGATGCATGTTTTTAGTCAATGGGAAAAGAGTTAAACACTAATGGGTGGTGGCGTTCATCATCACAAAGCTTCAATAGACTTGGTGGATTCTTGAGAAAATATTTTGCATCACACCGCAATGTTAAATCAGGAGCTTTATGGGGAGCGACCCATTGTGATATTGTATTCTGTAACGACCCGACCGGTCGTTTTTAGAATTCATGCCTCGATCCCCTATTAACTGCTTTCCCTAAGTTCATTTCTGCTATTTTGGTTTGCCGGGACGGTCGGTATTAGGATTCGGAGTGTTTTGGGACACTTAGTCCCTAAATAAGAGTTTAAGAGTTGAAAAATGGTCCATATTCGGAACAGTGTAAAGATGACCTCGGAATAGAAATCTGATGGTTCCTTTATCTCCGTTAGGTGATTTTGGGGTTGGGAGCATATTCGGAATGTTATTTGAAGTTCTGTAGCTCATTTAGGCTTGAAATGCCGAAGTTTGAATTTTTGAAGTTTCCGGTCCGATAGTGAGTTTTTGATCCGAGGGTTGGATTTGAATTCCGGAAGTTGCTGTAGCTCCGTCATGTCATTTGGGATGTGTGTGCAAAATTTCAGGTCATTCGGACGAGGTTTGGTTAGGTTTTTGATCGAAAGCGTATTTGGTTAGAATTTGAAGTTCTTAGGCTTGAATCCTTGATTTAATCGGGTTTCCGGTGTTGTTTTAGGTGTTTTGAGGATTGGTACAAGTTTGAATAAGGTATTAGGTGGTATTGGTGCTTTTGGTTGGGGTCCCGGGGGTCCCGGGATGATTTCGGATGCTCAACGGGTTAGTTTTGGAAGTTAGAAGAAAAAAAAAGTTGCAGCAGGCTTCTGTTGTTTTCGCTTCTGCGGCTTGGGAACCGCAGAAGCAGCGCCGCAGAAGTGGCCTTTGCGCCGCAGAAGCGAGTTGGCCCCTTTTCCTCCGAGACTGCAGAAGCGGTCATCTTTCCGCAGAAGCGGGACCGCTGGAGCGGTCATGTGTCCGCAAAAGCGGAACTTCCCCTTTAATGAGAAACCGCAGAAGCGGTTATTTTGCCGCTTAAGAGGGACCGCAGAAGCGGTCCCTTGTCCGTAGAAGTGGAAATGTCTGGGCAGAAATAGGAAATATCGAGGGTTTAATTTCATAAGTTAAAAAAATCAAATTTTGAGCTCGGGCAAGGGCGATTCTAAGAGGATTTTGAAGAGGAGATTATTGGGTAACATTTCTATGATCCTTTCTAGTTATATTCCCATCATTTTGTAGTTAAATCCACCTTTTAAATGCAAATTAAGGATAAAAAATGGAAGAAATTGGGGTAAAGTTCTTAGACCTAATTGTGAGGATTTTAGGGGGCATTTGACCTCCGATTTGGGAGATTTTTATATGGTTAGACTCGTGAGAGTACAAGGGTTCTGAAACTGTAGAAATTATTTGATTCCGAGACGTTGACTAGAGGGGCATTTTGGTTATTTTACCTATTTTAGCACTCTAACTTTAANTGGGGGACTTCGTCCCTTAGGATGTGATAATTGGTAATTGAATGCCTTGTACGTGAGGTGACGAGCGCGTACTTGAGCAAATTGTTGAAACCCAAATTTTTACTTAGATACTTGATTTGGATTCTCTCTCATATTTTCCTTACTTTACTTACTTTTATAGTCTGTGCTAGCGTAGAAGAGCATGTTTACTTGACCCAAGCTGCCTATTAGTTTAATTTGTCTTAACTGTGATTACGTGGAGCATGTTAGGCTAGTATTATTTGATGCCCTGTATTGTTGTACTTAAATTTCTGAATAATTCACTGAGATTGGTTGTGCATTTACATTGGGACTACGGATGCGAGATTTCGGGAGTTCCCCGTTGTTTGTTTACTTTGGGACTACGGGTTTGATTCCCGGGAGATCCCTCTGCACTTTTATTTTGGGACTACGGGACGGTATCCTGGGAGATCCCCCCTGCACTTTTATTTTTGGACTACAGGACGGTATCCCGGGAGATCCCCCCTGCACTTTTATTTTTGGACTACGGGACGGTATCCCGGGAGATCCCCCTGCACTTTTATTTTGGGACTACGGGACGGTATCCCGGGAGATCCCCCCTGCACTTTTATTTTGGGACTACGGGACGGTATCCCAGGAGATCCCCCTGCACTTTTATTTTGGGACTACAGGACAGTATCCCGGGAGATCCATTGGACAGTGGAGGAGGGGGGCTACAGGACGGTATCCTGGGAGACCCTCATTGATATTTGAGGTTGAGTGGTGTTTACCCTGTGTTTCTGTTTATTGTTTTGTTGATTTGCCTTATTACACTGCTACATTTATCATTCTTTTCAGATTTTCACCCTATTAAATTGTTGCTATTCTGATGCACGAGGTTTCTGCCGTGCGGTTGTTGATATTGTGATGCACAAGGTTTCTGTCGTGCGGTTGTTGATATTGTGATGCACGAGGTTTCTGCCATGCGGTTGTTGTTGAAAGGTTGCACGAGGTCTTTGCCGTGCTATTGTTGTTATTGATGTTTTGCACATACAGCATAATAAGGCGGGATATGATATATATTTACATGTGGGTTGCGCATGTGGCAGAATAAGGGGGGAGACATGGTTATGCACGTGTGGTGAAATAAGGCGGTGCCTATTATATTATTTATTGCACACGTGGCGAAATAAGGTGGGATATGTCAGGGATTGGTTGTATAGAGTTGTGACGGCCTGTTAAGGCATTTCTATTTGTTTCTATTGTGATTGTGGATTATTTATCTGTATGAACGTTACCGCTTGGGAGTTGTGAGGGAACATCGTACGTGCGGACCGTCCTCCTTTTTCATGTTTGTTGGTTTGTAGTATTTTGTGAGAAACATTTGCATAAGCATACACGTAGCTGAATACTCCTATTAGAGGTGAATTCCTCCTGATTTTTCTAAGGGTGGTGGTACGCCTCGCTTATCCATTATATTTTGGAGAGTGGCCCTAGTTAGCCAGTTAGTTGTCGGTATGACCATGAGATTGATGGGACACAGGATACCAATTGTTAGATATCAGAAGCTAGGTCTTCGCGAATTGTGATTAGTCGGAGACTTGGTGAGATTGTGGAAAGAATGGGATAAGACCTTCTGTGAACATCATTGTATGATATGAATTATTTACTTGTTTCTTTTCTTTGCTGTGCTGTGACCTTAGGATTTGGGTTGGGATTTTGCCGTCAATTGTATCATCATTTATTAGGTTCTTGTTGTTAATTATTGTATTTACCCCTTATTGTGAATTATAGCATTTTTGGCCGCTCACGCATTCTTTACATATTCATGTCATTACCATTGTTCCTATGATTATATTGTTTATCGACCGGTAGGTGCCCTGACTGTTATTCGTCACTACTCTATCGAGGTTAGTCTTGATACTTACTGGGCACCGCCGTGGTGTGCTCATACTACTCTTCTGCACCTTTTTGTTGTGCAGATACAGGTATTCTCGTTCAGCTCTGTCAGCCTTGGAAGGAGGCGTATTGGTAGCGTCTTCAAGGTATATCTGCTACGTCCGCAGACCGAGGAGTCCCTTTCCAGCTTTTCTGTAATAAGTATAGTTCTTCCAGTATTTTCTCCTTTGTATAGATATTCTTGAGTCAGAGCCTCTTATGTATCCCTTAGCTTGTGATTTGTGAGTTTTCGGGTTTTGGAAAGTTTTGTTAGCTTTGAAGATTGTTGTGGTATGTGCCGAGCGGCACCTTAAACCCTATTTATTTTACTAGTTTAGTTTTATTTAATTTCTTCCACAAATTTTGGTTTATCTTCCGTATTGTTAGGCTTACCTAGTTATAGGGACTAGGTTCCATCACGACATGTTCATGGAGGGTGAACTGGGGTCGTGACATATTCCTCATGCCATGACGTTAACTAAGTCGTCTGTTGGGAGGAAACCCAATTTGTAGTTTAGTTGCTTAATTTGTTTTTTGTTTTTGTTTGAATACTAACGAGTTGAGTTTCAATATTTGAATAGGTACGGGAGCGTGTTGTAAGGTCGAAACACATGAAGGAGTCCAAAAAACAAAATGGAAATTGCTTAAATACGCTACGGACCTTGCCAAGAGAGACAAGAACCGGGCCCTAGTCCAGGTGACGCATTCTCTAAATCAAGTTGGACCTCGGGCTAGAGTAGGCACTGTGCCCCCCAACACGCCCTCTCTCTCACACCCTAGCTTTCCCACCCAGTCTCTAGCTCACACTACCTCTCACACCGTACTGTCTGCTGCGAGATGTGCCTCACGTCCAAGCTCCCCAGTCCAGGTACAAATATTTGTATGCCCAAAACCAAATGCACCACCAATAGACAAGGGGAAGGGAAAGGCTACTGCTCCCACTAAAGGCAAGACATCCTCCTTACCGCAAACGAAAAAAATGGAAAAGAGGAAATGCCACTTCTAGTCATGCTGAGGGATTACAAGCAGTTATAGGCTTGGCAGCCTCACGCCCAAGGCCTCGGGGAGAACATGATATTGGCTTAAAATCCAACCCCCATCCACTAAGGCATGGTATAAGATTTGTAGGCTGAAGCGTGTGCACCCCGATTTAGCTGTTGATGAGCATAGATTATGATCTAAGTATCCAGCAATTTTGAAGTCTATTCATGAGCTAGGGTTAAGTTATGTTTTCAAAAACCCTAGGGACATTAATATGAACCTTGTTTGCGAGTTTTATGCTGGATGGTATCCGGATGATCTAGAGTAATTGGTGGCCATTCAGGGAAAATTGATTGATGTTTCTTCATCTTCTCTGTGAAACTACTTGGGAGCTTCAGATGTTCCACATAAGCCCTTAGGTAACTTCATTGCCCACCCGATATATCGAGAGCTTCGACACACTTCATGTGGTGTCAATTCTATGGCTGCCTGAGTTTGAGATAAAAAGACTCATAGCCATAGAAAGTTTCCCAAGAAACGAAGTTGAAGCTGGAGGCTCAAGTTTGGTTGAAATTGATCAATGCTCGGTTGCTACCATGTAATCATGATACTATGATTAGGCGTGAAAGGGTGTGCTTGCTTTATTTCTTAATGATCGGCCAAAAGGTGAATGTGCGCCATTTGATACGCCACCAAATGGTGCAGGTGCAAAGGAGAAAAAGGATAGATAGTTTATTCTTTGGGAACGTGTTGACACAATATCCGAAAAAGGAAGAAGTAGATGAGGAGCCGGAGTTTGATATGATAATATTACAATCATCCCGGTTAAGGAGTAAAATGATATGACTGCACATACTGGTGTCAAGCGCAATGCTTTTGATGATAGTTTCGTAGACCATTTTTATAGGATGCTAAACTTGTAGCTATAGATTAGAGGGAGGGAAGCTACTTCGAAGGAGAGGGACAACTTACATAAACGTTTTCCACTCAATGCTCATGTCCATCGTCTGGTTGGGCTTGGTGAAGACCAGAAATTACCTAAGCACAAAGATGTCAACACACCTAAATGTTCAGAGGCCGAGCAGAGCAGTCTGAGGAGGAGGCTGATGAGGATGCTAAGGGACAAGATGTTGATAAGGATTGGGTAGCTACTGAGAAGGCTATCTATGATGAGGGCGATGATGAGGAGTGACCAGGGAGTTTTCTTTTCACCTTACTTGATTTTCATTGCTTTTATATCCTCTGGGACATTGCATATTTTAAGTATGGGGTGGAGAATTCTCTGTTGTATGTAAATAGTAGATAAATTGATAACTTCTAATTTTTATTTTAGTTTTGCAGTTATTAGCTTTTATATCCTCTGGGACATTGCATATTTTAAGTATGGGGTGGAGAATTCTCTGTTGTATGTAAATAGTAGATAAAGTGATAACAACTTCTAATTTTTATTTTAGTTTAGCTGTTATTAGCTTATTAAAAAACAAAATTAGAAAAATTGGGACATTTCCTGATGATGGATCTCCGAGGCAGCTTTCTTGGAGGATTAAAGTCTAACAAAAAATACACAAAAAATTTAAAAATCGAAAAATCGAAAAACATATCTTTTAGTTTTTAGATAGTAATAATCCCCATGGTTTTCTTTGCGCCTCAGTTCTTTTCCATGGGATGTAGTTTGAACCGGATAGTAATTATTTTATTTTTAGAGTAGGTTAGAATTTAGGGAATAAATGGAGGAAGAATGATGAACCTGGGCGCATTTGACTTATTTGATAGTAGCATATTTAGGCTTTGGCATGTGTAGAATCTTTTCTTATGTTTTGAAATTGACCATGATACCTTATCTAGTTGGATAGCATGTCTTGTGATGCTTATGTCTTGTTCTCTTGACTTATGTTCACTTTGTGCTTAATGCTTAATATCTTGCAGCTCCATAAATACTTCCATTTGTTAGGAGTCAGAATGGGACCATCCTTGGTAAGTCATGTGCCATGTGTGGTAAATTTTTTTTGTATAGTCTATGTCATTGTACTTGTGTCTAGAACTTTCCAGGTACGTGAGTTAAAGAGAAATTTTTGGTGATGCTCGGTTTAAAAAATAATTTTAGGTTTTCTTTGATCTTTTTGAGCTTAACGCGTACCACAAATAAAATTTATTGCTAGTTAGTCCTTTTGGAGGCTATTGATATTTATTTGGAGCCCACATTACGAGCCTATACTCTTTATTATTTTTAATTGACATTAGTTTTATCATTTTACCTCTTAAAGGACTTTAATTATGAAATGAGAGGAGGAAATTTGAGCGGCTTTAGAGTGGAACCAATTAAAGGAAAAAAGGTGTACATGTTTTGTAAAAAGATACACTACTAGCAAAAATTGTAGAATAAGAGAAAATTTGTTGAAAACAAAAAGAAAAAAAAGAAAGAAAAAAATATGTAGACCAATAAAATGAGATCTTGTCTTTGCTAGTGGGTATGAATTAAAGTAGTGCTTAAAGATAGATGGAATAATTTTGGGGGTGATATTGTTTGTGAAATTGAAGTTGGATCGAGAAAATATGTGTGTAAAGTTGGTTATGTGATGTGTTAAAGTACTTAGGAGGGTTAGCCACTATTCCTAAACATATCCTACTCTTCCCTTAACTAGCCCACATTACAAGAATGAAAAGTCCTAATTGATTTTAGATTGAGTGAGCCTACATTAGTGGAGATTTACATTGTGGGCAAGCCTATGGTATATGTAACTTCTTTTGTGAGAGTGAGTGATTTTTCTTTTATATATGTGAGTCCTTGAAATATATTTGAGCATTTGATTTGAATGTGTGGATTCAACTTACTCTCTTGTTTTTGTTGTGAGGGCACATGTAACGACCCCATAGGTCATTTTGAGTATTAGCCTTTATTTCCATGTCCGAGACATATCGTAGTTTCATTTGATATTATATGATTTGCGCGCATGGCCCGCGTTATTTTTCAGAAAGGTTTTATGTGGAATTTTAAATAAAATGTGATTTTTGGATTTAGAAAAAACTTAGAGTTGACCATGTTCAACATTCTTGGTAAATGATCTCGAAATGGTATTTTGACAATTTCGATAGGTTTGTATGACCTTTTCCGAGTTGTACGCACGTTTGGTTAGGGTCCAAGGTGACTCGAGTGCGTTTCGGTGCATTATGTGAAAGATTGTAAAAAATGAGTTTTCAAGTTGAAATATTCAGTTTTGATGACCGATTGTTGTTATTTGAAGATTTGAGGTGGAGAACAACTTTATATTTTGTTATTACACTTGCGTGCATGCTCGCACTGGAGCCGGGGGGCTTGGGTGTGTTTCAGATTGGTTTCAGATCATTTTTGCCTTGTGAATTTGCTAGTTTTTCTGCTGATGTTCAGTGCTTCGCGATCGCGAAGGAAAATTTTGGGATGGGAACTGGCTACTCTTTACGAATGCGAGAGGTAGGTTGCGAGTGCCTATGATTGGGGGATTGTCCTTAGCGAACGCAATTGACCCCTTGCAAACACATAACATTGGGATGGGTGCGGAAGGCAGGGGGTTCCTCATCGCGAACGCAGAGGCTTGGTTGGCTAAATGCCTTCACAAATACGATGAGGACTTCGCGAACACAAAGGAAAATAGGAGTATGTGCTTGGTGAATGCGGCAGGTGCTTCACGAACGCGAAGAACACCTGATGCCCAGTTAAATAAAAACTCTAAGTCGAGATTTGTCATTTTGTACCATTTTTGAGACCTAGAGCTCAGACTAAAGAGGTTTTTGAAGATATTTTCATCCCAGCTTCATTGGTAAGTGTTTTTTCACTAGTTTTGATGTATTTCATAATCACTCATTGATTGTTAATCTTAAATCTATGAATTTCGTGGTAGAAACTAGGAGTTTTTGGAAGAATTTAGGAATTTTTAAAATTGAGATTTAGACCTCAAATTGAGGTCGTATTTCAAAACTAATCACATAATCGGGTTTGGGAGTGAATGTGCAATCAGGTTTTGGCCCAAATATCAAGTTTTGACCATGCGACCTCGGCGTTAACTTTTGTTGACTTTTTGAATTTAGTTAAAGATTGAATATTTTTCACTCGTGAGTAGTTTCTAATGCTTATTTTGGATTGTTTGAATGATTTTTGGCTAGATTCAGTTAGTTTGGAGGCTTATTTTAAAGGAAACGCCATGGTGGATTATTGATTTGGTTGCGAAAAGAGGTAAGTGTCGTATTTAGCTTTTACTTGGGTAATTACGACTTTTTTAGTTTATTTGGTACGTAAGCTATATGTGGAGACGGCGTATATGCGAGATGATGAGTGCATATGCGTTGCCATGGGTTCAAGCATGCGGGTTGAGCTATTTACCTTTATATCTTTATGTATTCTATGTTGTATCTCATGCATGCTTTGATTTGCTAGATGTCCTCACTTGTTATTCATGCCTTATTTGTTATCTGTCAATTAGATGCTATGTGTTTTGGTTAATTCATCCTTCAATCAGTACCTTCTTACCTGATATATGTTCCTACCTGTATTAACTGCATATCTTCATTGATTCATGTCTTTATTTACCTTTATTTTAGTACTTTACTTGTGCGCTCTATTATATTGTCCGATCGTGGGAGTCCTTTAGCTATTCTTGTATTAATGACTTGCCGAGGTTTGTGAATACTAGGTATTGGTTATTCTGGATTTGTACTGGTAGTTCCTGGATGTTCATATGCTTTATTTCCTTTGTGCTGAGATTACAAAATTGGGTTGTGTTGACTTATTCATGACAATAAATTTATAATGCTAACGGGTTACCCGCCACGACAAATATTAATATGATATTGGGATTGGGTTGCATGCTGCAACAGACATTTTTTATATGGGATCGAGTTGCACACTGCCACAAATATTGTGTTAATATGGGATCGGGAGTAACGCCACAATAGAGTATGATATGTTTTAATATTTGTAGCTGTAATGTTCTATTCTGGTACTGTGATATAAGTATTTTGAGATGATGTTATTATGGTTCCCACTGTTAGTCGGCCCTCGAGTACCATTTTATGAGTATATCAATTTTCTTTATATTTTGCTACCTTTTATTTATTACTCGTACACGTTTATTGTAAGTGTCTTGTCATAGCTTCGTCACTACTTTGTCGAGGTTATACTCGACACTGACAAAGTACATGGGAGTGGTTGTACTCATACTATACTTCTGCACTTCTTATGTAGATCCCAATGCTGGTACCAGCGATGCGTAGAGGAGTTCGCTCGGATCTGAATTGTTTAGGGGACTTGAGGTAAAGGTTATTGGAATTCGTAGTCTGTGATTTACCCTTCTATTATGTCTTTATTGTTTATTTTGCTTCAAATAGTTGTATTTTATTCACACCATATTTGTAGTATTCTAGTTGTTCATGCAGTTGTGACTTCGGATTCTGGGATTAGTACTGACTTTGTTATTTATGGATTTATCATATGTATTTCAGATTATACCAATTGCTAATCATTATTATTCTACTTTTAAACTATTAAAATTGGTTAGTTATTTAGCAAATGTTGGCTTTCCTAGAAAGTGAATGTTAGACGCCATCACGACCCTATGGTTGGGATTTCAGGTAGTGACAAGTTGGTATCAGAGCACTAGGTTGACCAGGTCTCACGAGTCATGAGCAAACTTAGTAGAGTGTGGAGGATCAGTACATGTTATAGAGCTTTAGAAAATGTCATTTCTTTCTTTCTTTATCGTGCGATTTTATTCTATCACCGAAGTTTAAATTATTCTATTCTTGTTCTCTCACAGATGGTGAGAACATGCACAACATCCATGACTGGTCAAGCTCCGGAGCCCCAAGTTGCTCCCACTACCAAGGGTAGAGTCCAGGGCCAAGCCCGAGGTAGAGCCAGAGGGATAGCTCAGGCTATAACATGTATAATAACGCCTCTTGTAGAGACATAGATCGAGCAGAAGGAGGAGGTCCCTGTTCCAGCCTTTCCCGTTAGACCAGGTCATGTCCTAGAGGGGTTCACTAACACTCCCATACTTCATTATTCTCTAGTCTGCCTAGTAGGTCTTATAGAGTGCGTGTCATAGGGCGGTGCATTTTTTGTAGCACCAGCCATCTCTCAGGCTAGGGTAGGAGCCCAGACACTCGCTACTCACATTCCAGAGAAGATAGCTCCCACATATCACACTTTGGCGGCTCCAGGAGTGGGAGCAGTTCAACCCATTGTTTCTACACAGTCCGGAGAGGGATCCACTATATCAACAGAGAAGTTGAAGAGGTTGGACATGTTCACCAAGCTATTCCATATTCATTTTGGCGGTACAACTTCTGAGGACCTAAAGGATTTCTTGGACCATTACCATGAGACGTTGCGCAACATAGTCATAGTGGAGTCCAATGAAGTTGACTTCGCAGTGTTTTAGATGACTGGTTCTTCCAAGAGATGGTGGCAGGAGTATGTTCGAGGTAGACTATCACGTTCACCGCCTCTTACTTAAGAGCAATTCTCACAGCAATTTTTGGAGAAGTTTATCCTTTTTACTTAGAGAGAAGAACTATTCACCTAGTTTGAGTGCCTACAATAGGGTAGCATGAGATTTACCCAGTACGAGACTAGATTTGCGGATCTATCACACCTTGGAGCTATCTTGATCCCTACTGAGAGGGATAAGGTAAGGAGATTTATAGATGGCCTTACTTATGGTATCACGTTGCAGACGGCCAGAGAGACTAAGGATGATATTTCTTTCACTCGGGTTGTAGAGATTGCAAGGCGGATCGAGAGGATTCATATTCAAGGCAGCGAGGTGGTACCTAAGAAGACCTCATCTTTCTAGTGGTTTCAGTTGTGTCTCATCTGAAGGAAGTGGTTCATTTAGTAGAGGCCATCCTATCAGGTATGTTCATTCAACACTTCAAGTGTCTCATGGTTCTTTAGGCGGTCACACTGCATATGGGTCTCGTTCAGAGTTGCTAGTATTCAGTACACATTCATCACTCAATGCCCCACCGCTATAAAGTTACTGCAGTGGTCATCCAGGTCATCAGGGATCATCTCAAACTTAGTAGATACATATGTTATGGGGTTGTTTTGAGTGTAGCGACATAGGTCATAGCAGGAGGTACTGTCCTAGGTTGAGGAGCAATAGACCACAATAGGGTACTCGTGCATGATTCTTGCACCAGTTGCTCTATCACCTACTGTGTCTCATAGAGGTGGGTTCAGGCACCTCGAGGTGGTGGTCAGGATGTTACAGATAGAAGCCATCAAGTTATAGGTCATCCGATAGGTAGAGGTCATAGTGGTCATGCTTGGCCCCATTTCTATGCATTCCCAGCTAGACTTGAGGCAGAGTCGTAGGATGCGATCATCGCAGGTATTATTCCAATTTTCCATAGCGATGGTTCAATTCTATTTGATCCAGGTTGAACTTATTCATATATGTCATCATATTTTGCTTCATATTTGGATATGTCTCGAGATTCTTTGAGTTCTCTTATTTATATGTCTATGCCTGCTGGAGATTCTATTGTGGTAGATTGGATCTATCGTGCTTGTCTGGTCACTATCAGGAGCTATGAGACTAGGATTGACCTCTTATTACTTGATATGGTGGATTTTGACATGATCTTGGTCATGTATTAATTGTCACTTTATCATGCTATTTTTGATTGTCACGCCAAGATTGTGACATTAGCCATGCCGGGGTTGCCTCGATTTGAATGAAAAAGGACTTCTGGCCATTCCACTAGCAGGGTTATTTCATACGTGAAGGCTTGATGTATGGTCGGTAAGGGGTGTCCGGCATATTTGGCTTATATTCATGATTCTATTGCGGAGGTTCCTTCCATAGACTCGGTACCAGTTGTGCATGAGTTCCCTGAGGTGCTTTCTACAAATTTTTCAAACCTGATAGAGATGTCGATATTTACATTGACTTAGGTCTGGGAACTCAACCATTTCTATTCCACCATATCCTATGGCCCCGATTGTGTTGAAAAAATTGAAGGAGTAGTTGCAGTATTTGCTTGATAAGGGATTTATTAGACCGAGTGTCTCGCATTGGGGTGCATTAGTGTTGTTTGTGAAGAAGAATGACTGATCGGTGAGGATGTGTGTAGATTATCAGAAGTTGAACAAGGTCACTATCAAGAACAAGTATTCGTTGCCAAGGATTGGTGACTTATTTGACCAGCTTCAGGATGCGAAGGTGTTTTCTAAGATTGCCTTGAGATCTGGCTACCATCAGGTGAAGATTAGGGCATTGCATGTCCCAAAGATAACTTTTTGGACTCGATATGGTCACTACGAGTTCTTAGTGATGTCATTTATCTAGACTAACGCCCTAAAAACCTTCATGGATTTTATGAACCGGGTGTTCAATCCCTATCTGGTTTCTTTTATGATTGTCTTTATTGATAATATTTGGGTTTACTACTGCATTCGAGAGGAGCATGAGCAACATCCGCGGACTGTACTTGAGATTTTGAGGGATCCTCAGTTATATGCCAAGTTTTCAAAGTTTGAGCTTTGGTTGGACTCGGTTTCCCTTTTGGGTTATGTTGTATCTTCTAAGGGAACTAAGGTAGATTCTAAGAAGAGAGGAAGTTCAAAACTAGCCTAGACCTACTTTTGCTATAGAGATTCAGAGCTTCTTGAGTTTGGCGGGCTATTATCGACGGTTCGTGGAGGGATTTTCATCTATCTCAGCCCCATTAACCAAGTTGACCCAGTAGGGTGCTCTTTTCAGATGGTCAGACGAGTGTGAGATAAGCTTTCAGAAGATCAAGACTTCATTGACTACAGCCCTAGTGTTTGTGTTGCATATATGTTCGGGATCTTACACCATATATTGTGATGCATCGCATTTTAGTCTTGGTCCGTTGTTGATGCACGACGATAGGGTAAATTCCTATGTATCTCGGCAGTTGAAGGTTCATAAGAATAATTACTTTGTGCATGATTTAAAGTTCACAACCATTATTCTCGCACTGAGGATTTGGAGGCACTATCTATACGACATTCCCTATGAGGTCTATGCTGACCATCGAAGTCTCTAGCACCTGTTCAAGCAGAAGGACCTTAATTTGCAACAACGGATATGGTTCGAGTTGTTGAAAGACTATGACATCACCATATTATATCATCGAAGGAAGTCCAATGTAGTGGCCGAAGCATTGAGTAGAAAGGCTGAGAGCATGGACAATTTGGTATATTTACCGGTAGTGGAGAGGTCACTAGCTATGGATGTTCAGGCTTTGGCCAATCAGTTCGTGATATTGGATTTTCCAAAGCCTAGTAGGATTCTTGCTTGTGTTATGGCACAGTCATTATTGTTGGAGCGTATCAAGGCTCGCCTGTTTGATGATCCTCACTTGTTGGTGTTGAAAGAAACATTGCAACGAGGAGGTGCTAAAGAGGTTGTGATTGGAGATGATCACATTATGCGGCTTCAAGGCCAGATTTGTATTCCAAATATTGATAGGTTGAGAGAGTTGATCCTTGAGTAAGCTCACATTCCGTGCTATTCCATTCATCTGAGTGTCAGGAAGATGTATCATGACTTGAAACAACACTACTGGTGGTGGAGAATGAAGAAAGACATTGTTACTTATGTATCTCAGTGTTTGAATTGTCAACAGGTGTACAAGCATTGAAAACCGGGTGGAATCACTCAGATATTAGAGATACCGAAGTTTAAGTGGGAGCGCATCATTATGAATATTGTGGTAGGATTACCATCGACCTTGAGGAAATATGACACAGTCTGGGTTATTATAGACCGGTTAACTAAGTCCGCATACTTCATTCCGATGATGACTTCCTATTCTTCAGAGCGGTTAGCTAAGATTTACATTCGGGAGATTATCCACCTGTACAATGTGCCCATTTCCATCATTTTTAGCCAAGGAATGCAATTCACATCACATTTTTAGAGGTTCATACAACGTGAGTTGGGCATGCGGGTCAAGCTAGTGTACCGCATTTCATCCTTAGACGAAAAGGCACTCTGAGCGCACTATTAGATCTTGGAGGACATGTTATGTGCTTGTGTTATTGATTTTAGAGGTTCATGTGACAAGTTTCTACCGCTTGCAAAGTTTGCCTACAACAACAGTTGTCAGTCAAGTATTCAGATGGCTCCGTACAAGGTGCTATATGGGAGGAAATCTCGTTCGCCGATTGATTGGTTTGAGCCTAGAGAGATTAGATTGTTGGGCACTGATTTGGTCTGTGATGCTATGAAGAAGGTTATGGTGATTCAAGATCGACTATGTACAACTCAGTCTAGGCAAAAGAGTTATGCAGACTAATTGGTTTTAGATGTAGCTTACATGGTAGGTGAGAAGGTTCTTCTACGAGTATCGCCTATGAAGGGCATGATGCGATTTAGGAAGAAGACAAAGTTTATCTTGAGGTTTATTCGCCTGTTCGAGATCTTTGAGGGAGTTGGGGAGGTTACTTATAGGCTTGAATTTCTTCCTAGTCTAGTAGGGGTACATCCAGTATTTCACATCTCTACGCTTTGAAAGTACCATGAGGATATGTCACATGTATTGGACTTCAGTTTTATGAGAATTTGGCCTGTGAGGAGGTGCTGGTGGCTATTCTAGACTAACAGGTTTGAAAGTTAAGATCCAAGAGTTTTCTTCTGTGAATAAGCAATAGAGAGGTCATCCAATTGAGGAGACTATGTGGGAGTCCTAGTCCGATATGCAGAGTGTATACCCACGCCTCTTTACCAGTACATGTACTTTTCCATGACTATTTGAGGACAAATGTTTCTTTTAGAGGTGGAGAAAGTAAGGACCAAATATGTCATTTTGAGAACTAGCCTTTATTTCCGTGTTCTGAGACTTCTCATAGCTTCATTTGATGTTATATGACTTTTGAGCATAGTCCGTGTTGATTTTCGAAAAGTTTTTACATGGAATTTTAAGGAAAATGTGATTTTTGTCTTTAAAAATAACTTGACTTGACCACACTAAATGTTCTTGGTAAACGACCTTGGATCGGTATTTTGATGATTTTGGTAGGTTCGTATGATATTTTTGGACTTGTATGCATGTTTATTTGGGGCCTGGGGTGACTCGAGCGCGTTTCGGCGCATTATGTAAAAGATTGTAAAAAATGAGTTTTCAAGTTGAAAACCTGTGTTTTGATGACCGATTCTTGTTATCTGATGTTATTTTGATGATTTGAGGTAGAGTACTAGTTTATATCATGTTATTAAAATTGTGTGCATGTTAGGATTGGAGCTCGGGGGCCTTGGGTGAGTTTTGAATCATTTTTGTCTTGTGCGTTTGCTAAGTTTTTTGCTGGTGTTCAGTGCTTCACGATTGCAAAGTCTCTATCGCAATCGAGAAGGGGAATTTTGGGTTAGGTGTTGGTTAGTCTTGGGGAATGCATGAGGTAGGTCATGAATGTGTAGTCATTGGGGGACTGCCCTTTGCGAACGCGGCCGACCCCTTGGGAAGGCGTAACATTGGGATGGCTGGTGAATGCAAGGGAGTTCTTCATCGCGAACGTGATCCTTAAGTCGCAAATGCGAAGGCTTAGATGGGTAAATGCCTTCACGAATGCGTTGAGGACTTCACGAACACGAAATACAATGGCCATGTGTGCTTCGCGAACATGAAGAACACCTGACGCCCAATTAAATAAAAATTCCAAGTTGGGATTTCTCATTCTACACCATTTTTGAAACCTAGAGCTCAGACTAGAGAAATATTTGAAGTGATTTTCATCCCAACTTCATTGGTAAGTGCTACAAGTTTTGATGTATTTTCATAATCAATCATTGATTTTTAACCTTAAATCTATGAATTTCATGGTAGAAATTAGGAGTTTTTGGAAGAATTTAGGAATGTTGTAAAATTGAGATTTAGACCTCAAATTAAGGTCAAATTTCAAAACAAATCACATATTCGGATTCAGGGGCGAATGTGTAATCGAGTTTTGGTCTGAATCTTAAGTTTAGACCATGCAGGCCCGGGGTTGACTTTTGTTAACTTTTTGAATTTAGTTAAAGTGTGAATCTTTTTCACTCGTGGGTAGTTTCTAAAGCTTATTTTGGGTTGTTTGAATGATTTTTGGCTAGATTTGGCTGGTTTGGAGGCTTATTCTAAAGGAAAAGCCATGGTGAATTATTGATTCGGTTGCAGAAAGAGATAAGTGTCGTGTTTAACTTTGACTTGAGGAAATTTGGACTTGTTTGGTCTATTTTCTATGTTAACTAAGTGTTGGGATGGCGTATATGCAAGGTATCGAGTCCATATGTGTTACCATGGGTTCAAGAATGCGATTTGGATATTTACCTTTTATCTTTATTTATTCTATGGTATATTTCATACATGCTCCTTATTATCTGTCAATTAGTTGCTACATGTTTGTAATGACCCGACCGATCATTTTGAGCATTTGCACTCATTTCTGCGGTTTGAGGTCATGAGTAACTTTGTATGATGTATTAAGACATGTGTGTATCGTTATTTTGGTTTTCGGGTGATTCGAGATTGATTTGAAAGAATGATTCTCAACTAGGAAGCTTTAAGTTGAAAGAGTTGACCAAGTTTAACTTTTTATGTTTGACCCCGATCCAGACTTTTAATGGTTCCATTAGTTTCGGATGGTGATTTTGAATTGGCATATGCTCGGATTTGCATTTGGATGTTTCTAGAAGGTTTCAGTACTATTTGGCGAAAGTTGTCAATTTGAATGTTTGGAATTTTCATACATTCAACTGTGATTTGACTTTGATGATATCGAATTCAGATCATTGTTCCTAGAGTTGGAATAGGTTTGTTATATTAGTTGGAACTTATGTGCAAAATTTGAGGTCATTCCAAGTTGATTTGATGTGGTTTGCCGCAAGATTGAAAGTTGGAAGTTCAAAAGCTCATTAAGTTTAATTTGAGGTGTGATTCGTGCTTTTGATGTTTTGTGTGTGATTTGAGGCCTCAAATAGGTCCATGAAATGTTTTGAAACTTTTTGGTATGCTCGAACGGGGTCCCGAGGGGCCCGGTGTTGATCATTCGTACCTTTCAATTCATAGAGGTACATCTCAAACCAATGAATGGGGATATTTTCCTTGTGTTTCAGATTGATTCAGACCTTTTTAGGATCATGTTTGCATTGCTAAAATTTTGATACCTGGTGTGACCGCACCTGCAAAAATTTGGGTGCAGGTGTAGAGCCGTAGAAGCGGCAATGGGGGCGCAGAGGCAGAATAAGATGCATGGGTTCGGTGCTCGCAAATGCAGAGATTGACCGCATAAGCAACAGCGCGGAAGCACTAGACTGTCCGTATATGAAATATAGGCGGAAACTGGATGCGTGCACAGATGCGATGGTTTTTCCAAATCTGGGGGCTCGCAGATGCGAGTTGTTGTCCGTAGATGCGATTAGTCAGGGATTCAGTGGTTATCGTAGAAGTAAAATCATGGTCTTAAAAGCCACAATGTAGATATGGCAATTTAACCTCAAATGCGGAGATTCCTGAGCAGAACATAATATATCTGAGGGATGGTTCATTTTATCACATTTTGGGATTTAGAGCTCGGATTTGGGTGATTTTGGAGAGGATTTTTACCACATAGATTGCGATAAGTATTTCTACTCAATTTTAATTATATTCATTCCATCTATGATTTTTGCCATTTGATTGATGATTTCAAAAGAGAAGTTGGGAGTTTTTATCTAAACTTTTCTAAATTATATATTTGAGATTTGAAAATCGATTCAGGGTCGGATCTGAGTAAAATTAGTATGGTTGGACTCGTATCTCATGGGATATCAAAATTTATAAGTTTTGTTGTGTTCTGATGTGCGGGCTCGAGGTTGACTTTTTGCTTGATTTTGAGTAATTAATTAAAGATTCGACCTTTATCGTTTGAGTTTATCTCCTTTGGCATTATTTGATGTATTTGACTTGCTTTTGGCAAGTTTCGAGTCGTGCAGAGGTTGATTCGTGCGTGATGGAATTTTTTGATATTGTTCGGCTTGCTCGGTGTTTGATTTGGCTTGCTCGAGGTAAATAACATCTCTAAACTTGGAATTAAGGGTGAATATCCCTAGGAACCATTTTATTTGTGATGTGTTGAGATGACGCACATGCTAGGTGATAGACGTCCACCGAAGTAAATATGATCCTCGTTGACTTTTGTACTGTGTTGCTATCATGTCTTGTTTTATCCGTATTTTTCCTACTAATTTGATTAATTGAGTTATGATTCATGTTAGAAAGCATATTTAGGCTATGTGATTATATGGTTAAAGACCTGATGAGGCAATTTTTGTTTTTTTTGGGTTATTTGATTTAACTGTAATTATACACTCAGTCATGATTATTTATTTGCATATCATATCACAGTCTCTGTTCATCATATACTGTCACATTGCATGTTATTATTGTTTTCCATATGTGGTGTTGTTGGGCTGAGTGATATGAGATTGTAAGCCCTTGAGACTTGAGAGGTTGATGACTGAGGTGGGCCTTTGAGCCGTATTAAGAGTGTTATTGTGGATTGGGCTGCATGGTGCAGCACGCCACACTGGCTTTATTATTATTATTATTATTATTATTATTATTATTATTATTATTATTATTATTATTATTATTATTATTATTATTATTATTATTATTATTATTATTATTATTATTATTATTATTATTATTATTATTATTATTATTATTATTATTATTATTATTATTATTATTATTATTATTATTATTATTATTATTATTATTATTATTATTATTATTATTATTATTATTATTATTATTATTATTATTATTATTATTATTATTATTATTATTATTATTATTATTATTATTATTATTATTATTATTATTATTATTATTATTATTATTATTATTATTATTATTATTATTATTATTATTATTATTATTATTATTATTATTATTATTATTATTATTATTATTATTATTATTATTATTATTATTATTATTATTATTATTATTATTATTATTATTATTATTATTATTATTATTATTATTATTATTATTATTATTATTATTATTATTATTATTATTATTATTATTATTATTATTATTATTATTATTATTATTATTATTATTATTATTATTATTATTATTATTATTATTATTATTATTATTATTATTATTATTATTATTATTATTATTATTATTATTATTATTATTATTATTATTATTATTATTATTATTATTATTATTATTATTATTATTATTATTATTATTATTATTATTATTATTATTATTATTATTATTATTATTATTATTATTATTATTATTATTATTATTATTATTATTATTATTATTATTATTATTATTATTATTATTATTATTATTATTATTATTATTATTATTATTATTATTATTATTATTATTATTATTATTATTATTATTATTATTATTATTATTATTATTATTATTATTATTATTATTATTATTATTATTATTATTATTATTATTATTATTATTATTATTATTATTATTATTATTATTATTATTATTATTATTGTTATTATTATTATTATTATTATTATTATTATTATTATTATTGTTATTATTATTTGATTAGAGGATCGCTTCCAATGATGCAGGAAATTAAATTACAAGAACTCCAATCCTGGCTAGTTACCAACCCCTAAGTAAATCTTAGACCACGGGGCTCCACACACAACCCTACAAACGGCCACCTGCCTTAAACGGGTTTCACGAGCACCACCGGTTAGATTGGCCTAACGAAGGTTTACTGTCAAAATTAATAACTGCCTGGTCTATATAGTTCTTAACCTATAACCTCATTAGGGTGATAGTGTAAACACTTAGTTACAAAACATGCTAAGTGAATAACTTTCGAAGGCTAAGTCTAATGCTTAATTATTTAGCCTTTCATTTAGGCTAAATAGAAATATAAATAAAGAGGGGGAGAGAGAAACAGTACCCGAGACCCTTCTATTGTGGCCAAGCGACCTTTTTTGATTTTTTCTTTACAAAATTCAAAATATTACAAGGGATTTTTACAAAGAGAGTGGAGAGATAAAACTAGAGAGAAGGGAGAGCGTTGGCTTGGCTAATGCCTAAACTGATGCCTGCCTCCTTCTAAACTAAAATGATCCATATATAATGGATCAGCTAAGAATAAAATAAAATTTCAACAGTATTGGCCGACATAATAATTATACTTGTGGCCGACAAGATAAAAAGAAAAATCCTACATAATTACTAACGGACGAAACTACTTTATTAAAGTAGATTCCCTTCAATAATGAAGGGGTCCGCTACATTATTAAAGTTAACTTTATTAAAGTTATTCGTCTTCATTACCCCTAATAATTCAATTTGCGGGACATTCAGTCATTCATGCTTTTCCTTTTCCTTTTTTGTCTTTTCTTTCTGAAGATTCTTCAGCACTTTCCTTCAAGTTTGCAAGGAAGTCTTCTATGTCATTAATATTAACTTCTGTTTCTAAGGTGCTTTGAGCTTCCCCTGCTGCACATTCTTCTTCATCGGAAGTATTACCCAAAGAAGCCATGGATATATCGTCACTGACTTCTGCTCCGAAATTTTTTGCCAAATCTTTCTTTATTTCCTCAAAATATGAAGCGAGGATTTCTTTCTTGGAGATAGCTCTTTTCTTCATTTAAAGACTTTT
>MU701605.1:0-54702 GCA_026770625.1 Nicotiana glauca | reverse complement strand
AACTCTTTTTGCGCTTATACATATATTCCTTTTAGCCGGAGTATGTTAAAGCGCCGTGAAAAAAGAGGTGTGACACTCGCACATACGAGCAGTTCGTGCAGGGACTTCAAACATTGGGGGCATATCCAGCCCAGTCGGTACTAGTTGCTCAAGACTATGTAGTTCATTTCATGCCAGAGGATGAGCAACGTAGGTTGGAGAGGTTTGATAGACTTTAGCCTGTGACCTTGAGTGGTGCAGAGGGCGAAGATGCCCAGGGTTTCTTGGATAAGTGTTAGAGGATGCTTCGTACATCGGGTATTCTGGAGACCAATGGGGGAGCTTTCACTACTTATCAGTTTTTTGGAGTTGCCTTCATTTGGTG
Organism: Nicotiana glauca; assembly: GCA_026770625.1. NCBI lineage: Eukaryota > Viridiplantae > Streptophyta > Magnoliopsida > Solanales > Solanaceae > Nicotiana > Nicotiana glauca. Next base: position 54,338 of record MU701605.1, on the reverse strand, counting down.
GGAGGCTTTTAAGAGGTACAGGCCTATTGGTGCAGCACCCCTTACCTGGAAACAGTTCTCCGTTCTCTTTCTAGAGAAGTATGTGCCACAGTCTCGGAGAGAGGAGCTGCGCAGGTAGTTTTAGTGGTTGGGTCAAGGAGAGATGACTGTGGCGTAGTATGAGATGAGGTTCTCCGATTTAACGCGTCATGCTATTTGGTTGGTTCCGATAGATAGAGAGAGGATTAGGAGGTTTGTTGATGGCCTCACTTATCAGTTTTGTATTTTCATGACCAGAGAGAGGGTGAATGGTGCTACTTTCGAGGAGGTTGTGGATATTTCCCATGAGATTAAGTCTGTTCGTCGCCAGAAGTGAGAGGAGAGGGAGGCCAAGAGGCCTCAAGGATCTGGTAGTTACAGTCGTACTCCTTCGAGAGGTCAGTTTCAGCACGGTAGAGGCCGTCCATTTAGGCATGCTTAGCCAGCTCGCCCAGGTTATCGTGGGGCATTATCGAGTCATGGTTCTCACAGTTCTCATCAGAGCCAGTCATCACTTAGTGCCCTTCTAGCTTAGAGCTCGTCCCATGCTCCATCAGTTCAGGGCTCTTCTATTCTAGGTGCATCTGCTAGTCGCTCCGGTGTGAGGGGTTCCCTTCAGTCCCCTTCTCTAACACCTCAGAGTTGTTATGAGTGCAGAGATATGGGTCATATATGGAGGCAGTGTCCTCGTCATCTTGTGGGTTCATCTAAGCAGAGGGGTCAGTCATCGGCTTCAGTGCTAGTTACTTCATAATCACCCACCCAACCAGCTATGGGTGGAGGCCAGTCAGCTAGAGGACATTCCAGAGGAGGAGGTCGATCAAGTGGCGGTCAAGCCCGTTTCTATGCATTTCTAGCTAGACCCGATGCTATTGCTTCTGATGCTGTGATTACAGGTATTGTTTCAGTCTACCACAGAGATGCCTCGGTATTATTTGATCCCAGTTCAACATTTTCTTATGTGTCATCACACTTTGCTCGTCATTTGGGTACACCTCGTGAGTCTCTTGCTTCATTTGTTCACGTATATACCTCGTGGGCGATACTATTATTGTAGACCGTGTGTACCAGTTGTGCGTTATGGATATTGGGGGTTTGTAGACCCGAGTGGATATTTTATTATTGTGTATGGTAGATTTTGATGTAATTTTAGGCATGAATTAGTTATCTCTGTGTCGTGCTATTCTGGAGTGTCATGCTAAGATAGTCACATTGTCTATACCGAGTGTTCCACGAATCGAGTGGCGAGGTGTGACCGGTTATGTTCCTAGTAGAGTGATCTCATTTTTGAAGGCCCAACGTATGGTTGGGATTGATTGTTTTTTGTATCTTGCCTTTGTGAGGGAGGTCGGTGCTGAGACTCCTGGTATTGATTCTGTTCCAGTTTTGAGGTATTTTCCCTATGTGTTTCCTGCAAACCTGCCGGGCATGCCACCGAACATGGATAACTATTTTGGTATTGACCTGGTGCCGGGCACTCAGCCCATTTCTATTCCTCCGTATTGTATGGCTCCAGCGGAGTTGAAGGAGTTAAAAGAGCATCTTCAGAAGCTCCTTGATAAGGGGTTCATTTAGCCTAGTGTGTCACCATGGGGTGCGCCAGTCCTATTTCTGAAGAAAAAAGATGGCACTATGAGTATGTGCATTGATTATAGGAAATTGAACAAGGTAACAGTTAAGAACAAGTATCCTTTGCCTCCCATTGATGATTTATTCGACCAACTTCAAGGAGCGTGGGTGTTCTCCAAGATTGATCTCCGTTCAGGTTATCACCAGTTGAAGATCAGGGACTTAAATTTTCTTAAGACAGCTTTCAGGACCCGATATGGTCATTATGAGTTCTTAGTGATGTCTTTTGGACTGACCAATGCCCCACAACGTTTATGCATTTGATGAACAGTGTGTTCTGGCCTTATCTCGACTCATTTATCATAGTCTTCATTGATGATATTCTGGTTTATTCGCTTAGTCAAAGGGAGCATGCAGAGCATTTGAGGGTTGTGTTACAGAGATTGAGGGAGGAGAAGCTTTATGTAAAATTCTCCAAGTATGAGTTTTGGCTCAGTTCAGTGGCTTTATTGGGGCTTGTGGTTTCCAGCGAGGGTATTAAGGTTGATCCGAAGAAGATAGAGGCGGTTCAGAGTTGGCCCAGACCGTCCTCAGCCACATAGATTGATAGGTTTCTTGGTTTGGCAGGCCATTATCACTGGTTTGTTCAAGGATTCTCATCTATCGCGTCGGCCTTGACCAAGTTGACTTAGAAAGGTGCTTCATTTGTATGGTCGGATGAGTGTGAGGATATATTTCAGAAGCTCAAGACAACTTTGACCATAGCTCAAGTGTTAGTTTTTCCATCAGCTTCAGGTTCATATACCATGTATTGTGATGCTTCGAGAGTTGGTATTGGTTGTGTATTGATGAAGGAGGCTAGAGTTATTGCTTATGCTTCTCGTTAGTTGAATCCCCATGAGAAGAACTACCTTGTTCATGATTTGGAGTTGGCTGCCATAGTTCACGCATTGAAGATTTGGAGGCATTACTTGTATGGTGTGTCTTGTGAGGTTTTAACTGATCATCGTAGTCTCCAACACTTGTTCAAGCACAAGGATCTTAATTTGAGGTAGCGGAGATGGTTGGAGTTGCTAAAGGATTATGATATCACTATATTGTACCATCCAGGAAAGGCCAATGTGGTAGCCGATGCCTTGAGCCGAAAGGTGGTGAGTATGGGGAGTTTGGCATATATTCTAGTTAGGCAGAGACCTATTGCTGTGGATGTTCAGCCCTTGGCCAATCGGTTCGTGAGGTTAGATATTTCGTAGCCCAGTCGGGTAGTGGTTTGCTTGGTTTCTCGGTCTTCCTTATATGATCGCATTAGAGAGCGCCAATAGGATGATCCGCATTTGCTTTTCCTCAAGGACAGAGTTCAGCATAATTTTTTACCGTGAAAATGGTAACAATAATTAAATTTATAAATAGGACTCTAAAAATACATGATCTATTCCCAAGCTAGTTTGGAAGGTGATTAGTGCTGAATGTGGAGTAAAACAGTAAAGATTTAGTTAGCTAAAATAACAATCTAACAAGTAGGGGACGTTCCCTGGCTTATAATAGGCCAGCGGGTACCTCAGAATTAGGCCTCAAGCCTATCCCGAGCTCTTCGGGGGTATTCGGGAAGGGGGACAACAGATAAAGATATGAACAAATAAAGCTCTATATTATCGATCCTTGAGCTAAATGATTGAAGAAAAATAAAATGCAAGGGCGACCTCGGGGTTGAAGAACACTGATAACTTAGGAGAAAGAGAGAGAGATATATATTATTGCTTAGTGGAGAAGTGGAGTGACATCAGCCCCTTACAAGGTGGGGTGAGTCCCCTTTATATAAGAGAGAGGACTCAACAAAATATGTATATATTATTTACAATAGTAGAAAGATGGGACGGCCTATCGCGTGTCATCTCAGTAGGTTATGGATAGACCGGCCATGTCAACCGTAGCCATGCACTTCGGAGTCATCTTCTTTTACCCTGATCACGAGCCCTGCTTCCGTTAATTCGGACTTCGATGAGCTCGGAGATCGAGAACTCGATCGTGGCCTCTCATCCTCAGGATCCCATCGGAGGCTTCCCAAATTACCTTGATAGCGAAAATCAAGTCTTCTGATTTTTACCACATACAAATAGTTTCCTCATTTCTCATAACGAAGTGATGGGAAACGATATCGAATCGTGGCCTCATGGCCTCGAGGTCATACTTACCATGATGTCATTCATGTAAGAGCATTAAATGCCACAGCCCCGGAAACAGTGAAGGACCACCGTTATATGCGACTATTGAGGAGTCTACGAACCACTGCAGGCTCATCCCTAACGCTTCCCCAGCTGGATCCTATAAAACGATCCAATCATCAGATGCTGCTCATCTTTGCCCTTCCTCTAGTCTTGTGCATCAGAATCCTAATTTATTTGGTATACTTTCATCCTTCTTTCTTTTTCTTTTCGGAAGAATTATCTCATTATTTATGCCCAGGACTTCCAAGACGGTACCCCGTCAGAGCGATACTGCACTATCATCTCAGTCGTCCGGGGAAGGGGGGAGGTGATAGTCCGTCCCCTCCCTTGTAGTAGTGGATTCCTCCCGAGCTTGATACGTCAAAGGATTTTGATGTCGAGGCTCCTGCGTCCATACCGGGCCGATGCGAGCATGTATCTCGATACATTTTTGTCGTGGCTAATGTCAAAATGGTGAAGAGCGATTGCCGATGGAATGAAGTAGTGACAGTGAGAATCCCTGCCTTTGGCGAAGATATTACCAGTTCAAGGAAGGCTTCCTTTGCATATATACCTACCCGTTTGTCCTGGGTCTAGACGAATCCTTAACATCTCCTCCCTTGGACATCAAACTCGATGATCCTTGACTTTTGCACTCGGTACCGAGTGACTCTTGGCTAGATCTCACCGTCATTTTGGAGGATCTTGCTGATGCTTAGGCATTTTATTAAGGAGATTGCGGGTGAAGTCCTTACTCTCAATCATCTGATCATACTATTCTGCCCTCGATTATTACGAGGCTTGATCAAGCTCCGGCAATGGCCACGAAACCTTTCTTTTTAAATGTCGATGAGGGGAAGGATCAGGGGTGAATGAGTAGGTTTGTTTGGGTGCGCACCTCGGACATTATCCCAGTCCAATGGATGCCCTTTCCCGAATGGTGGAACTTTCAGCGTAAGTATATCTTTTCTTTGAGCGTTCCTCAACCTTTCTTTCGAGTATTGTAATAACCTCTTGGACACTTTGTCCAGCCTCTCCTTGGCATCATGAGGAAGTTCCAGATTTGGCGAGGTGGATAGAGCATTTGGATAGAAGGTTTTCGTATCATCATCGATCCTGAGCCATCGTGGCCGATAGGCGCTGGGTGGCCAAGAGCCACGGTGAGGTTTATTTTCTACATATATTTTGTATTTTGAATTCCCTCTGTGGTTCACCCATCGCGTTGATGCAAGCCTTGGGTAAAAGATGTCAATGCGGCCACTCCCTAGTGGTGAAAAGAAGGCCTTGGGAGTCGGTACGGGCAGGAAGAGGAAAACAAGAGTGGCCGCTGCTCGAACCGACAAGGTTGCTGTCCTGAACTCTGACCCGGATCCCGGTGCAGGTGGGGAAGAAGGTGATGATGGCAGTCCGCTGAGAAGGAGGTCGAGGACCAGCGAGGGGAGTTCGCAGGTGCTCTAGACGAAGGCTGCTGAGTCCGTGATGGCTATGGCCAACAAGGCTAAGGAGCCAAAGGTTGTTGGTGTGGATGCCAGTGTGATTTTGAACCGCTCTGCTAGATTTGAAGTAGCCTCTGCTAGTAGGGCTATGGGCTCGGATGTGACGGAGTTCGAAGCCTTTCCGGGGCATGGGCCACTTTTTGACGGGGTTGATAACTCGAACGACTTCATCCGGAACTGTTCAGTTTCGTCGGGAGAATTAAAACACGCCGGGAGGATGGTTGGTGCCATAGCAGAAACTTTCTTCGAAGAGGAAGGCACTTTTGCTAACATCCTCGATGATGTACCTAACAAGGTTGATCTTGACGTAACTAACACCGTCAATGCAGTAGAGAAATCCCTGCGGTAGGTAAAAATTCTCCTTCGAGCGTTTCCCTTAGCCCTTGGGCATTATTCATCACTTCTCTCAATTTCCTTATTATGTTGTAGTGCAAAGAGATATACGATTGTGTCATATCACAGCTTTGTGAGGAAGCCACACGTCAGGAAAAGGAGCATGATGCCATTGCTTCAAGACTGCAAGATTCTGAGTCTCGAGGCATCCGGGGAGGTGAGGAGGTGAAATAACTTCAAGCTACTTTAAAGACGGCACACCGGGAGAAGGAAGCTCTTGATGTACATGTATTCTTCTTCTTTCTTTCATATCTTCTCCTCCACTCAGCATTCATATAAGTGTTTTGTATTCACGTATTCGTTGCCTTCCTCTTTAATGAAGGTGTTCCAGGGAAACTCGAGGATCGCCGAGTTGGAAATGGAGGTTTCCGAGCTAAGGGAGCGGAACAAAAAAGCAACTGGGGAGTTGTTGACATCATTGAGCCTTCTCTCGAACGCCCATAAGGAGATCGATGCTTTGGCCGAGGCTAAGCTTGGTGTGGAGTGAGATGCTGATGCTTATAAGTCATACGCGGCTACGAGCCCATGACATTTCCTTGGCGGCCAAGCAGAAACTGGTCCGTGCTGTTGATCATGCCAAGGTAAAAGGAAAAAGGGAGGTTCTGGAGGAACTCCACGCCCGGGGCTTCGAGATATCCACTGATCTGAACAAGGCCCATAAGATAGAGGAGGAATTTGAGCATTTAATTATTCCCGACGAGGGCGAAGAGTATAACAGCGAGGAGTAGTCTCCGAGGCCCCTTTCTCCCCTCCTTTTTTTTGCTTCCTATGTTCTCTTTTCCGAATATTGTAAAGATGTACAACTGTTTTGTTAATAGAGAAGGAGCCCTTATTTTGGTAGTTCTTCTTGCTTCAGGGCACTGGGTGTAAGGCGTTCGGAGCTCTTTTGTATTTTGTAGCAGAGGTTGGGCTGTGAGCTCAGGGGATCGATGTCGGTGATTCCTCGGGGCCCCCTTCCTTCTTTCAAGATATACATGGGGGTCTGGAGTAAATCCGTCATTGCATTCCCAAGGGGAGTGTGATGTTAACGCGACCAGAATTGATTAGCCTGTTTGGGCAATTTGGTCAGTTGCTGCATGGCCCTTATATATTCGTCTATTCCTTCCTCAAGCGACGATTACTATATTTTCTTATTCGATAGGCTTATCTCCTCTGTAGAGCCAGATACTTTCCGTGAGCCTTCCCGTTTCTCTGCTTTTAGGCAATTTCTGCTTGGATACTCTTTCTCTCCCTATTATTCTGTTATGGTCATGGCCGCTGCTTCGATGCTGATGTTCGAGCGAAGGATACATCCTCTTGTATTCTGACTTTGGCTGGCGATAGCGGCCCTTCGCCAACATCGGAGGAGCGGTGCCCGGAGCATACATCTTTGGGGGTTATTGCTACACTGGGAAAACCCCCTAATATTTCGAATCACCGGGGGCATGTGTCGAGGATTGCCTCTTTGGTGGCAGAGGAGGACCTCGAGGAGATCAGGAGAAAATGTAGATGAGGGGAAGGTCCTGCAAGCTCCTTCCCCCCAGGAGTACGTCACGACTTGCATCGAAGGCTTCTTGAGTGTGTACACCATCGTTCTCGAGCCAGGTTCCCCGGACCGGGTTATGCTCGATTTTTGTAGAAGGTATCAAGTGACGCTGGCACAGGTTCATCCTTCCTTCTGGAGCATAGCACGGTCAATAAGTTTCTTTACCTATAAGGCTGGGATAGATTTCACTCTTAATCACCTCATAAGGCTGTACGAACCATTGCGCTTTCGAGGCCTGGTTGCTCTCTAGTGCCGGGCTACTCGAGCTCCTATGATTGGTGGTCAAGGGGATGAAGACCACGGATGGATGAGCCAGTTTGCTCGAGTTCAAATGACCGACGTTATCCCCAGGGAATTCTTACCGTTCCCTGAGATATGGAGTTCCACACGTAAGCTCTCTGTTAGAGCTGTCTTTTTTCCCCTTTATCTAGGTTAGAACTCACAGTGATTTTTTCTCGTCTTTTGTTTGTAGCTACTCGTTGGTTGCCTAATGAGGTTCCGGACTTAGCCGAATGGTTTCGCAGATTAGCAGCATGCTTGACTCATGATAGGCGCCGGTGGCGAGATCTCTCAAAAGGGAGGTGGGATGTAAATTATCGCAGTAGGTGCCTAGCGTTCCCTTCCCACTCTTTTCTTTTCTTTTTCGGGGGCAGCCTCTCCTTTGCTGATCTGCTCAGTTTCCCTACTGCAGGCGCCGGGAGTTCATTCGAGGCGAGATCTTTGGCTCAAGAGCTGAGGAGTGCTGGCAAATGGAAAGATGTTCCGTGGCGTGTGGAGGCTTACGGTGAGCTACTTTCTCTACCACAGCTGAGAGGGAATGATTCTTCTACAACAGCTGAAAGGGAATGATTCGAATGGTTGGCCAGCTTCCGAGACTGAAGCTTTATTGGACATAGCTTCGGCCCTTGGCGAGGCTCATCGTTCTAGTCTTGCGGTGAGTTCTTGCTCACAAAAAAGATGTTCCGGCCCAGTATTTCCTTTTTCTTCATGCGCTCGGCTTCTTTTCAGGCTTTTGATAGGCTCAAAGCTGAGGTGCTCCGTCGTGAGACCCATCTGCAGAAGGCTCGAGAAAGGGGGAGGTCCCTCCAGCTTCTATGTGTGGTAATGGAAAGCGAGCTCGCCTCTTTAAGGAGCGGGCGGATAGAAGCCTTGCCCGGAGGTCCTTTTGGAGAAATAGGTATTCCACCTTGTTGGCTCATGTTTCCTTCACATCTCTTTCTCTATCTTTGCCGGTCTTTGAAGTGCTGCTGTTCCAGTTGAGGTGCAAAGCGGATGAGCTGGAGCAACTCTGGGGCGAGGTTGGTGCCACCAATCGCGCGAACTTGTTGAGCTGCAGGCGTGCCTTAGCGCTCATTTGGGGTCTAAAGAGAGAGTTCTAGCCGCGACGTCCGATTTTGAGGTGCAACTTCAGGCTGCTCGCGCGGATTATTTTACTCGGGCAAAGAAGATCATGAGGTTTTTATCTGATATGTCGAGGGCAAAAATCGAGGTTGCGGACGCCCGAGCGGAGGTCGTAATAAATAGCACCCGTTCGGGACAAAAGATAGCCGCTTATTCAAAGAGTGTCGCGGCTGCCAGGGCTGAGTTGGAGAAGGCCCTTGATTGTGCATGTGAGCACGTGATTTTCGCCCTATATGAACTACTCCCATAAAATATCAGAAAATAATTTTTCCCAATTTTTGCAATTTCATAGGATTTTTTGTAGAATTTTATTAATTATTTGCATTTTTGTGCATATTTAATTTCCATTAAAAATAAAAAAAATACCAAAAATACCATGCATTGCATTTAAATTTTGTGTTTACATTTTAGTACTAATTAATTAATTAGTTGCTTTATTAAAATGAAAATCACAAAAAAGTGGCCCACTTTTACATTCTTAGCTTTTAAATTTTGGATTATTAATTTTTCTATTTGATTTAGGATCAATTAATTTTTTATAAATATAATAGTTAGATAATTAGCTTAATTTTACAATTTTAATTGATTTAGGAATTTAATTTAGGTTTTTAATTAATTAAAGGAAAGAATAGAAAACTGAAAAAGCTGGTTTTAATTTGAATTTGGCCAAACCATTTTAAAATCCCAAATTTTTCCCCAACCCAACCCAAAACGGGTCGACCCGACCCGACCTAATACCAAACCTTAGACCTAACGCTTAAAACCTAGACTCTATAATACACAGGGGCGGTGTTCTATATACACTGAAGAGGCGATGGTTCCTCAACAAAATACAAAGACCCATTATCCTGTTGCTTATTCTTGAATTGGAACTTCTTCCTCAATACACTTTAAAACACAAAACCACAGAAGAGAACACAAACAGAAAAGACCAAACAATTCCCCTAAAACTTTACCTTCTTCGACTGTGACGACCCACAGGGTCATCACCGGATTTTTCTCTTTTTTTGCGCTTTTGAGGCCTTGAAAATCTCACTTTTAGTTGCCTCGATTTGTGTGCGTAGTCCGGGCACATAGCCAGAAAGATTATAAGTTAAATTCTGTGAAAAATTTCAGAATATGGCTTTAAAATGTTTAAAGTTGACTTCGGTCAACATTTTGGTAAACGGACCCGGACCCATGATTTGACTATCTCGGAGGGTCCGTAAAAAAATATGGGACTTGGGCGTATGCCCGGAATCGAATTTTGAGGTCCCAGGCCCGAGGAATGAATTTTTCTATGAAATTGTTTTCTGAAAATGTTTAAGGAAAATGAAAATGAAATTTGATCAAAAAGTGATGGTATCGGGCTCGTATTTTGGTTCCGACACCCAGTACAAGTCGTATATGTTGTTTAAGCACTTCCTATAAAGTTTGGTTGAAAACGGACGTCGTTCGACATGTTTCGGACCTAAAATGGAAAATTTGATGTTTTTATGAAATTAGAAAGAAATCATGGATTTTGAGGCTTAATCCGATGTATATTATGTTATTTATTTGGCAATTTTATCGCGCGAGTAAGTCCGTAGGATGTTTTTGAGGTTGTGTGCATGTTTGGTTTGGAGCCCCGAGGGCTCGGGTGAGTTTTGGATAGGTGTAGAGTTGCATTTTTGACCTTAGAAATCTCAGAAAAAGTTGCTGGCATGAACAGATCTGCAGGCTTCACATTTGCGAAGCCTGACTCGCAAATGCGATATCGCAAATGCGAGTGGCACTTCGCAAATGCGAAGTTAGCCCAAGTCTGCCAATTCTCGCAAAAGCGAGGATTTTACTCGCAAATGCGAAAGTCCCCAGGCCTGCCTAGTTTCGCAAATGCGAAGTTCTCCATCGCAATTGCGAAGTGAGGGGCTCGCAAATGCGAGACCATGTTTGCAAATGCGAAGGTCTCGTTCATGGCCTGGCTTCACAAATGCGAAGCAGAGTTTGCAATTCCCACTTTTTGGTCGGGATTCGCAATTGTGAACCCCTGCTCGCAATTGCGACATCAGAGACTCAGCAGATTAATACGNTGAAAATGAGGATTTTGGGTAGAACCTAGGTTTTCTTAAAATTGGGGATTTGGACATCAATTTGAGGTCCGATTTCAAAACAAATCATAGATATAAACTCGTGGGGGAATGGGTAATCGGGTTTTGGTTCGAACCTCGGGTTTTGACCACATGGGTCCGGGGGCATTTTTGGAATTTTTGAGTAAAACCTTGGGAAATTCATTTTCATGCATTCAAATTGATTCAATTAGCATTTGTTGATACATTCAAGTAATTTGCGATTAGATTCGAGCGGTTTTATGGTGAATTTGAAGGGTAAAGCTATACTAGAGGCTTAAGTTGAGTTTGGAGCATTTGAGGTAAGTGCTTGATCTAACTTTGCCTTGAGGGAATAGGATTAGGGTGTTGTTTGCTAATTGTTAAATGTTGAGTGCGGTGTATAGGCATGGTGACGAGTATCTATACATCAGTGTCAAGCATGACCGTGGGTCCTTGTTTATACTTATTTCGATATTGTTATGACTCTATCATGTTAATTCATGAATCCTATGAAATGTGAAGAGTATGAGAATTGATTGTGGGTTGTAACTTCTTTGGAGCGTTGGCTCGAATAATAAAAAGACAATTGTGTAAGAAATGAAGGAAATAGAAGGTATTATGATTAATCCCTTGCCGGGATGGTTTGAGTATATTGATTATTCTCCCTTGCCGAGATTTAGCTGTTAATTGTGTAATTCTCTTGCCGGGACATTTCTTATTATTTGTTTATCCCCTCGCCCTGTTTAGTTGTGATTGCTGTTTGGTTGAGGAAGAGTGATAATGCACGAAGGGTCATTCCGTGCCATGTTTTGATAATATTTGCACGAAGGGTCATTGATCACGCCCAACTATGCCCTCTAAAATGGACTCTGCGGACGTTGCAAATATAACTCGAGTATTGCGCCCAGGGTCGAATCCACATAGAGTTAACCTATCAATCACTATCTTTAGACCTACTAAACTCTTCAGAACCATTTTCCCAAATGTTTGAATCACAGTTGATGATGTCTTTAGTAACTACGATTGCAAGTAAATTAAACAGCTGTAAACTAAAATACTAAGGTTGTGAACAATGATGAGAAGAAGCTAAGGCAATGATTTACCCTATTGATGGAATCCCTTCTGTTTGTGCTTATACAAATTTACCAACACATCTCTATCAATCATGAAAGCTCATCTTACCGTAAATCTCTCCCGAGTAATCACAGTAATATACTAAATGCACTCTCCCGAGATACACTAGCTTACTTTATTTAGCACAATTTACTTTAGATTACACCCAAGGCTTCGTTATCCCTAATCCCGCCTTTAAACCAGCGATTATAGATTCATCTTATACTTTAGGAGTGGTGTTGTTTAACAATAACCTAAATATGCACTCTCTTCCAAGTTATGCACACTAAATAGGCACAGCTAATTGAGGATCCTGTCAATTAACTACAACAAGCACAAAGTTGAACACATAGAGATTGAAACTAGCAATTTGTATTCACATAAACAAGAAGTTCATCCCCCAATAGGTTTCATCAAAACCTTAGACAAAGGATTTAGCTACTCATGGCTGTGGGAAAACAAACTAAGATACATTCATCATAACTAGCAATAAAAATCAAAGAAAAGAAGAAATATGTTTTGGGTATTCTCCCACAATTGTTTTCCTTGCCAAGATACTCTAAAATACAATACATGCCTCTCTTGGGCGAAGTCTAGTGTTTAAAATAGGGTTTAGGTCTAAAAATCCCGTGTTTTACACTTTAGTCCCTGAAGTTTCTCGCTCCTGCCGCGGTTTTGCCGTGGTCGCGGCCAAATGCACTATCTGAATCTCAGTCTGTCTGCGAGCAGTCTTCACCGTGGTTTTGCTGCGGTCGCAGTTCTGCCGCGATCGCGGTAGAACCGCGGTCTACCCGGTTCTCTGAATCTTCAGGCCTGTTTTGCGTGGTTTACTTGGGGAATTTCACAGTTGGCCTCTTTTTCTTCATTTTTTTGACTCCAAAAGTACTCCCTAGCCTTCCCTGGTCATATATCACCTGCAAATCATGAAAAGCACTAATAAGAGCATTTTGTTATCACTTTTATCATCAAAACTATACAAGAAGATTGTTATTTAAGGCCTGATTATAGTTAAATTCACCTATTATCAACACCCCACACTTAAACCTTTGCTCATCCTCGATCAAGTTAAACCACACTTCTAGGCCTAACCATTTGATGCATTACCCCAATTTATGTCATACCCGCCATTACAACGGACCAACCTAAGTAGAGTAACAATCATACCTCAGATGTAGACTCTCATGCCATGACAAACTCGTGCTCACTCAGTTACTCTAACAGAAGTGAAGATTTACTTTTTCTTCCGGAGTCACATGCCGTCACATCAAAAGTCTGAGAGAAGTTCCCCACACATAAAATTCAAACAATAGGGAACCAAGGATAGAAAGAATTCACTCACTCTCAGCAAAGATCATTCACATGCCACACAGACACACCGTAAGCTTGCCCCTAGTGTAATACTCTACTAATTGAGTTGTTCAGTCAAAGATCAAGAGGTCTTCATTTGGTTGTAATGTAGGCTAAGGGACGGGTAGGATATATTTTGATATAGTGACTAACCACCCTAAGCACTTTTAATACACACTTCCTTTTATTTCAATTTCCATGCTCAACCCAATTGTTCTTCCACATTTTTGTTTCACATGTGACCCCCACTTTTCTTTAGGTGCAATTGGCTTCTTTTTTTTTTTACTATGCCAGTGCACCAATCAAACAATTCATTCTTGATTCCCCCTTTTTTTTTCGCTCACTCCCTACTATCCCACTCTTTGACTTTTGTATGTTCTTTAGTGATGCAAGTGCTTCTAGGAGGTATAGGTTCAAACAATTAAGCTATTCAAACATCGAGATTTAGGTCATTATCAGGTTACCAAAGAACAAACTTCAGGCTCAAAGGGGGTAACTATGTCGATATATACAGGTGGATTCACAATTATATAGGGTTGCACAAAGAAATGCCTCAATCATCTCTAAAACCAAACAACTTTTATTTTGCTTTGCAAACACACAGGGCAAGTTCTAGGTATCGCATGCAAGCACAGAATGCAATTAATATCTCCCACACACTTAGCATGTAACTCATTCCGAATCAGTTCATCAACACACTCATACGAGCGTTCAAGCAAGACAAGATGTGCAAAATTAAGGCATAAATTTACGAGTCCACAAATGAGTCTAGACGTCACACTCTCAAGTTCGTTTTAGTTATTTGCAGGTGTGCACATCAGGGGTTGCATTCTAGCCTTCACCCATCTTAGTCCTAAAACTACAAAAGAAAAATCTACCTAACCCGGTTCAAAAAAAGCCCTTGGAAAAGAACCGTGGTCAAAAAAAAAACCAAGGGGGAAGTACTACACTACCTAGAAGAGAAGAATAAAAATAAAAAATCTACATGGACTACTTCCCTCAAGAGTACTGTCCAAGTGGTCCGTCCTCAGGAAGAATCCTCTAACTTTATTTTTTTTATTTTTTTATTTCCGACTTTGGCCCTCAAGAGACCCGTCGACAAGTGTCCGTCGTTGGGCCAAGTCAGCTACTCCTAATATAAGCACACTCAAGTATATACAGCACATCAGTCTAATGCTACAGCACAAACAACATCTATATACATTACAACACACAATCAGAGCAAGTCTCCCACCCCACACTTAAAATCATGGCATGTCCCCATGTCATATCAAGAAAGTAAAGAGCAGAAGGGTCAGAAGACTTCCCTGAGACACACTCAGAGTCGGAGATGGTGCTGGAGTCTACACTGCAAGCTCTCCCCAATGCACGGAACCAGGACATAAACCTGCTCTCAGATCTGGATTGCCTCTGAGACATGGCATCCATCCACGTGTGTAGGCCATCCACTGAGGTACGGAGATCCGCGACCTCTTCCTCTATGGAACGCAACATAGGCCGGGTGGACTGTGATCTGGATAGGCCTGCCCCGGTATTGGGGTGCCGAGAGGATCCGGCACTGTCAATAGATCTCCTAGACGGAGCAAAAGGAACTGGATCATCATCCTCATCATCAATCTCAATTGTTGTATGTGTACCCCGGCCTACTCTGATGCCTGAGGCTCTGAATGCTGCTTTAGGGGGCAAGTCTCCATCGGCAGCATTGGTGGGGGTATTTCTCAGCAAGCACAGTGTAGTCACCAAAGAAGGGAAGTAGAATCCCTTAGACAGCAATGGTCCCCGTAGGACCATTTCATCACTAATTACCCTTGCCGCATCAAAATCCTTCTTCGTCACGAAGTACCATATTAACAGTGCACGCTGGAAGTTCACGTCAGTTGTGTTGCTTGAGGGTAGGAAACGGCTGCAGATGACAGTTAACCAATACTTAGCCAAGTGGGTGAAAGAGTTGGAGTTCAGGGTGAAATGGTCACGTATCCAGGTTGGTCGCCCCCCCTGCGCAGAGTATATCAGTCATGACCTCCCATGTGAACCTGGCCTATCGTGGTAGTAGTCGATGTCACTAGTGAATTGAGGTAGCCACAACACCTAGAGAATCATAGGAATTATGGCGCTGACCACCTTACCTCACACAATCACCTCCCTACCTAAGTTCAATGAGCAGTTGGCATAAAACTCCCTAACAAGCATCTTGTTTACCGGGGCAGTGTCATCAAATAAGAATTCCATTTCCCTCCTCCAAATTTCTTCATACATCTCTTCCTTTTCTACACGGAAGGCTGCCCGGTCAAGCAGGATCTCATGGATGAAGTTCATCGTAGCCTTCGCATTAAAGTCATCCTCCGCTAGTTCTGATTGGAACCTGGATTCATCATATGTAGGCTGTTGGGATGCGCCTGCCGATCTCTTTTGCCTTTTAGGCGCCATAGTACCTGCAAAGAATTCCGAAGTACCATCAAATATATCCTACCTGTGCTAGTTGGATGGGTACTTAGACTTCACCACCCGATGGCACCAAACACTTTCCCTCAGTTATTTCATTCATACAAAGTGCCCATTCCCCACTAATATGGTATTCAAGGATAACAACCTCCACAATGGCCCCACAGTCTTCTTACAAATTCCGGCATACAACACCCCACAGTTACTCCCTCAAGTGATTCACGTTAAATACAACACCACCATACACCAATTACAACACCGCCATCACCAAATACAACACCGCCAGAACCTAGGTTAGGCATAAAATGCCTCAAAATAGTACAAAAAACATCCCTATTTTTGGCCAAAAATGGCCCTTCACCAAGCTACACCACAAAAATATTTTCTAGGCCTCCAAGTCATCAAAACAACCCCCACAATTCAAGTATAATGGAGACCCAACCAAATTAGCACTAAACAAACCCACAAGCAACAAATACAACAATAGAACCGACAAAAAGAAGCAAAAGTTTTCAAAGGAAATTAAACTAATTCTACCTAGGGTTTAAGTTAAACTAGTTGAGACTACATTACACTAATTAAAAAGAAGAAATAGAAAAAAAAAGAAGTGAACTTACTTGCTTGAAGAAGGGGGTGGGTGGGTAGTGGAGGTGGAAGTTTGGGAGGGATGACAATGGAGTTGAAGAAGAGGAAAGGTATTTTTTGGAGAAGAAAAGAGAGAAAATAGAGAGGAAAAGAGAAGTGTTTTTGGGGTGAGGGGCATTATTTGATTGCTGATGGAAGGGGGAGGGTTTGTTTTTAGGGTTAATGTTAATTAGAGGGGGGGGGGGAACATTTTCATACCTGGACCCGTCTGGGTCTGCCGCGGTCGCGATAGACCAGATTCAGAGAGGGGGTTTCTACCGCGGTTTGATCGCGGTCGCGGTCGCGGTGGAACCGCGGTCAAAGTACTATTCTGATTCTGGCATTTTTTTGTTTTTTTTACGGTGTGTTATACTTACAACAATTTCATGGGTTGCCTCCCACGCAGCGCCTGATTTAATATCGCGACACGACTCAGATGAGCGCAATTAAGGCTCGCTCGACCTCTGTGGTTCATTCAAGTGCAGCTCAGACATTTCTTTAGGCTTTCTCATGCCCACATTGAATTTCAATCGCTGACCATTGACTCTAAATGTACGAGAGTCATTCTCAGTAGCAACTTCCACAGCTCCTGACAGGAAAACTTCAAGTACTCGAATTGGTCCAGACCATCGTGACTTAAGCTTACCTGGGAATAACCTCAGTCTTGAGTTGTAGAGCAATACCATGTCCCCAAGTTTGAAATTTCGCTCAGCGATGTTCTGATCATGTAGCCTCTTCATTCTCTCCTTGTACAACCATGTGCTTTCAAAAGCAAGATGCATGAACTCTTCGAGCTCATGTAGTTCAGTGATTCTTAGTGTGCCCGCAGCTTCCATATCCAAGTTCAGCTGTTTCAAAGCCCACCACGCTTTATGTTCAAGTTCCACTGGCAGGTGGCAGGCCTTCCCAAACACCAACTTGTATGGTGACATACCAATAGGTGTTTTGAAAGCAGTTCTGTAAGCCCAGAGTGCATCATCTAACTTCCTCGCCCAGTTAGTTCTTGTGGTGTTCACCGTTTTAGTTAACACACTCTTGATTTCTCTATTTGAAACTTTGACCTGTCTACTAGTCTGCGAGTGGTAAGGAGTAGCCACCTTGTGGCGCACATCGTATTTAGCCAGCAACTTTTCAAAGGCTCTATTGCAAAAGCGAGTGCCCCCATCACTGATAATTGCTCGTGGTGTCCCAAAGCGAGTGAATATGTTCTTCTTTAGAAATCTTACCACCACTTTTGCATCATTGGTGGGTAATGCAGCAGCTTCCACCCATTTGGACACATAGTCTACAGGAACAAGAATATACTTATTGCCATAGGAGCTGATGAAGGGACCCATGAAGTCGATCCCCCAGACATCAAACACTTCCACCTCTTGAATTGGGTTCGTGGGCATCTCGTGGCACCGGGAAATGTTCCCGGTGCGCTGACATTCATTGCAGCCCTTCACCCATAACTGAGCATCTTTAAACATTGTTGGCTAGAAGAATCCAGCCTCCAGCACCTTTGCCGTTGTCCTGACATCTCCAAAGTATCCACCATATGCCGATGCATGACAAGCCTGCAAAACAGAAAATTGCTCTATCTCGGGGACGCATCTCGGATTATATTATCAAGGCATATTTTAAACAGATAAGGCTCGTCCCAATAATACTGGCGGCTTTCACGAAAAAATCTTTTCCTTTGGACCGATGAAAGGTCGTGAGGAACTATACCACTGGCCAGGTAATTAGCAAAGTCTGCATACCATGGCGCTTCCTGGTAAGTGGTGGCGAGCACTGCTCGTCTGGAAATGTTTCCAGAATTTCCTCAACCTCTACAACATTTTCAGCTCCCTCAAGTCGTGATAGATGATCAGCGACTTGATTCTCAGTGCCCTTCCGATCACATATTTCAAGATCGAATTCTTGCAGTAGCAACACCCAACGAATTAGGCGTGGCTTAGATTCTCTCTTTTCTATTAAGTACCTAAGAGCTGCATGGTCAGTGTATACAATTACCTTGGATCCTATCAGATAGGACCGGAACTTGTCAAAAGCGAACACCACAGCTAGCATCTCCTTTTCCGTCACTGTGTAGTTCAATTGGGCTCCGCTCAGCGTTCTACTAGCATAGTAGATCGGGTGCATCAATTTGTCTTTCTGCTGGCCCAGCACTTCACCCACTGCGTAGTCACTAGCATCACACATTAATTCGAACGGTTGCTCCCAGTTGGGGGCAAAAATGATGGGTGCTGTGACCAGCCTCTGTTTCAACTCCTCAAACGCTACCCTGCACTCATCAGAAAATAAAACGGGTGGTCTTTCTCTAACAACTTACAGAGAGGGTTGGCAATTTTGGAGAAGTCTTTTATGAACCTCCGATAGAAACCTGCATGTCCAAGAAAACTTCTTATGGCTTTGACAGAAGTTGGTGGAGGCAGCTTTGCTATTATAACAAACTTTGCTCAATCTACCTCTATTCCCTTGCTTGAAACCCGGTACCCCAAGACTATTCCTTCTTGTACCATGAAATGGCACTTCTCCCAATTCAGAACCAAGTTCGTCTCGATGTAGCGTTTCAGCACACGCGTCAGATTTATTAGGCACTCCTCAAATGAATTTCCTACCACTGAGAAATCATCCTTGAACACCTCCATTATATCCTCTACCTTGTCAGTAAATATGGCCATCATGCACCGTTGGAATGTGGCAGGTGCATTGCATAGGCCAAAGGGCATCCTCCTGAAGACATAAATGCCATATGGGCAGGTGAAGGAGGTCTTCTCTCTGTCCTCAGGTGCAATAGAGATCTGATTGTACCCTGAGTACCCATCCAGAAAACAAAAGTGTGACCTCTCTGCCAATCTATCCAGCATCTGATCAATGAAGGGAAGTGGGAAGTGGTCTTTCTGGGTGGCTAGATTCAACTTTCGATAATCCATGCAAATTCTCCAGCCTGTGACGGTTCTTGTTGAGATTAGTTCATTGTTGTCATTCTTCACAACCGTCATGCCACCCTTTTTAGGAACACATTGAACTGGGCTAACCCAACTACTGTCAGAGATTGGGAAAATAATTCCCGCATCCAACCACTTTATCACTTCCTTCTTCACCACTTCCTTCATATTAGGGTTCAGCCTCCTCTGATGTTCCCTGGAAGGTTTGTGCCCCTCTTCCAGCAGAATCTTGTGCATGTAATAGGCGGGACTGATCCCCTTGATGTCTGCCATGGTCCACCCAATTGCAGTTTTGCACTCCCTTAGTACCTGCAAAAGCTGTTGAACCTGCATATCTAACAAACCAGATGAGATAATAACAGGTAATGTGGATTCGGGCCCCAGAAATTCATACCTGAGGTGAGCCGACAATGACTTTAGTTCTAGCTTAGGTGGTTCTTCAATGGATGGCTTTGCTGGAGGGGTCTCTTTCTTTTCTAAGTGCAAGGGCTCAAACTCTAGATTTATGTCCCAGAACCCTCTACCTTCCAATGCCAACACCCATTCCGCCAAATCCTCACTATTCACTTCATCTAAATTCATCAAGCATGCAGCAAGGGGATCCTCAACCGTCAACACCTCATCATCAGACTCAACAATTACGTCCACGACATCAATAAGAGAACAATTGGAGAACTCACTTGGTCGCCTCATAGATTTCTACACATTATAATTTCTTCATCATTGAGCCTCATCTTGAGCTCCCCAGTCTCACAATCAATCAGAGCTCTCCCCGTGGCCAAGAATGGCCATCCTAAGATTATAGGAATTTCTTCATCTACTTTGCAATCCAAGATTACAAAATCTACAGGGAACACGAATTTCCCCACCTGAATAAGCACATAATCAAGGATCCCAAATGGACGCTTCACAGTCCTGTTAGCCAGTTGCAATAACATAGAGGTGGGTCTAGCTCTCCTAATGCCCAGCCTCTTATAAATAACCAGGGGCATAAGATTAATGCTGGCTCCTAAATCACAGAGTGCCTTAGCAAAGGCAAAGTTCCCAATAGTGCGTGGAATTGTAAAGCGACCTGGATCAGATAGCTTTTCAGCAACAGGTCTAGTCACCACTGCACTACAGGTCTGAGTAAGTGTCACCGTGGCCAAGTCTTGGAAGTCAAACTTCCGGGACATCAAGTCCTTTACAATTTTAGCGTATCCAGGCATCTCCTTTAAAGCTTCAATCAATGGAATGTTTACCTGGATTTGTTTGAGCATCTCAAAGAACTTTTTATACTGCTCCTCCTTTTGATGCTTGGCCAACCTCTGTGGAAATGATGCAGGAGGTATTTTCTTCCCATTCACTTGGGATTTCTCTTTCTCAGCTACTATGTCAGTTACGAGCTCTTCAACTGGATCAGCTACTTTCTCTGTCTCCTTCTGCATATTTTTTTCTTCAGGTGCGGGCTGGACTATCACCTCTGTCAATACCGTAGATTCATCCAGCTCAATGGGCACTGGAATGAGTGTCTCAGCCTGTATGTTTTCTCGAGTTCTCTCTTGCTCTACATTTAGATCCCTGCCATTACGGAGACTCACCACCATCATATGCTTTTGGACCTGATCTTTTGGATTGATTTGGGTATCTGCAGGTAATGTCCCTTGAGGACGATTGTTCAATAACATTGAAATCTGGCCCACTTGTACTTCAATATTTTTGATAGCCGCATCATGTGCATCCACTCTTTCATTTATCTTTGCATTGGACCCAATAACCTGCTGTATCATTGCTTCCAGTCTTACAAACCCATCTTCTTGTCTTCCACCATGCTGCTGTTGAGGTGGATGGTACCCTTGCTACTGATTGTTGTACCCTTATGGTCTAGGATACGGTGCCATGTTGTTGGGGGGTCTCATACCTCCCATGTTTCTGGCGTTATACTGTGGCTGAGGTGGCCTGTACTGCTGCTGAGTCTGATGTCCCCAATTCTGATTTCCTTGTCTCTGAGCCCTATAGTTAGCCACATAGTTCATATCTTTAGGGTGCTGATGATGATGATCATGCTCTGCATTCCAAGGATTACCAATTGGCTGGCTAATGCAAGATGTGCACAAGCCCCCGTTAGTAGTATCTACTATATGTACCTGCTGCTTCTGCCCTGATTCCTCCACCTTTTTGGTGAGGATGCTCATTTGTGTCAAGAGAGTTGCCATATTTTCAGCCATTGTATTAGAAGGAGCAAGAGGCACTGAGTGCACCACTGGAGTGATAGGTGCATTCCCAGTTGTCCATCCCGAATTCTGCGCCATTTTGTCAAGCAAATTCTGACCTTCTCTCCAAGTTTTGCTCAAGAATGCCCCACCAGCAGAGGCATCAACAATATTCTTCATGCTGTCTGACAGTCCCATGTAAAACCGTTGTCCCAACATCTATTCTGGAACACCGTGGTGGGGGCACACAACCAACATTCCTTTACACCTGCCCCATGTCTCGTGTAGTCTCTCCATTGGTTTCTGTTTGAAGCTCACGATCTCATCAATTTGTTGAGCAGTTTTGTTGGGCGGGTGGAACTTGTTGTGAAATTTCTTGACTAATTCATCCCAAGTTTCTATAGAGTTTATGGGGAGTGAATTTAGCCAAACCTGAGTAGCTCCTGTCACCGAGAATGGAAACAATAATAGCCTGATTGCTTTCGGAGTCACGTTGGGTTGCCTTTGGATTTTTCATATAGACAGGAAGTTCTTCAAGTGCTGTTGAGGATCTTCTATTTGTGTCCCAGAAAAGAGTCTCGTGTTTTGCAACAATTGTAGCATGTTATTTGTGATCTGGAACGATTCAGCTTGTATTGCGGGCACAACAATGGCAGTGGCTAGATTGCCAGCTGTGGGTTGTGCCCAGTCATATAGTTCACCCTCAGGCACAGGAGGTGCCACTTCCCTGGCATTTAAGCCAGCTTGCTCATTCCCGACGTTTCCATTGGGGTCGTTTACATCTCCCATGTCAATTTCGAGTTTGTGTGTTTGTTGGGATTGTTGAAGTCTTTTGTTGGCATGATTCAATGCCCGAAATGTTTTCTCGGGGTCTGAGAGTCCTTCATGCAGTTCGCTAGTTCTCGTAGACTTTTTAGGCATACACCTGAGCAACCAAGTCAACAACCGTCAAATTTTCAATGAGAAATGGGGTAGAGAGAAAACTGACTACAATAAGAATTTTTGTATTTCTGTCAATGGTAATTGATAATTCCGTTAACTCCCCGGCAGCGACGCAAAATTTTATCACGCCCAACTATGCCCTCTAAAACGGACTCTGCGGACGTTGCAAATATAACCCAAGTATTACGCCCAGGGTCGAATCCACAGAGGGTTAACCTATCAATCACTATCTTTAGATCCACTAAACTCTTCAGAATCAGTTTCCCAAATGTTTGAATCACAGTTGATGATGTCTTTAGTAACTACGATTGCAAGTAAATTAAACAGCTGTAAACTAAAACACTAAGGTTGTGAACAATGATGAGAAGAAGCTAAGGCGATGATTTCCCCTATTGATGGAATCCCTTCTGTTTATGCTTATACAAATTTACCAACACATCTCTATCAATCATGAACGCTCATCTTACCGTAAATCTCTCCCGAATAATCACAGTATTATACTAAATGCACTCTCCCGAGATACACTAGCTTACTTTATTTAGCACAATTCACTTTAGATTACACCCAAGGCTTCGTTATCCCTAATCCAGCCTTTAAACCTGCGATTATAGATTCCTCTTATACTTTAGGAGTGGTGTTGTTCAACAATAACCTAAAAATGCACTCTCTTCCAAGTTATGCACACTAAATAGGCACAACTAATTGAGGATTCTATCAGTTGACTACAGCAAGCACAAAGTTGAACACATAGAGATTGAAACTAGCAACTTGTATTCACATAAACAAGAAGTTCATCCCCCAATAGGTTTCATCAAAACCTTAGACAAAGGATTTAGCTACTTATGGCTATGGGAAAACAAACTAAGATAGAATTCATTATAACTAGCAATAAAAATCAAAGAAAAGAAGAAATATGTTTTGGGTATTCTCCCACAATCGTTTTCCTTGCCAAGATACTCTAAAATACAATACATGCCTCTCTTGGGCGAAGTCTAGTGTTTAAAATAGGGTTTAGGTCTAAAAATCCCGTGTTTTACACTTTAGTCCCTGAAGTTTCTCGCTCCTGCTGCGGTTCTGCCGCGGTCGCGGTCAAACCATGGCCAAATGCACTATCTGAATCTCAGTCTGTCTGCGAGCAGTCTTCACCGCGGCTCTACCGCGGTCGCGGTAGAACCGCGGTCAACCCAGTTCTCTAAATCTTCAGGCCTGTTTTGCATGGTTTACTTGGGGAATTTCATAGTTGGCCTCTTTTTCTTCATTTTTTTGACTCCAAAAGTACTCCCTAGCCTTCCCTGGTCATATATCACCTGCAAATCATGAAAAGCACTAATAAGAGCATTTTGTTATCACTTTTATCATCAAAACTATACAAGAAGGTGGTTATTTAAGGCCTGATTATAGTTAATTTCACCTATTATCAGTCATTCCATGCCATGTTTTGATTATATTTGCAAGAAGGGTCATTCCGTGCCATGTTTTGATTATTTATGCACGAAGGGACATTCCGTGCTCTGATTTGATTATAATTGCATGAAGGATCATTCCGTGCCATGATATGCGAGTGATGTGAGGGAAAGCACGATGGGTGATACCGTGCACTTTATTTGATTGCTTTTGGTGAGAATGAGAGTAAAAGCACGAAGGTTGATGCCGTGCAACTGTTGATTTTCCTGCTCTCGTTAAGTATGGTTATTGCCCTATTTCTTAAATTGTTGAATTTATATCCGGACTGTACTTCCCCATAGTATGCTTCCCTCCCTTTTAACTATTTAATTTATGTGTTCTTTCCTTTTATTGCATACATATGTAATGAACTGCACAGGTTGGTTTGGTAGTCCTATCTAGCCTCGTTACCACTTCGCCGGGGTTAGGCCAGGCACTTACCAGCACATGGGGTCGGTTGTGCTGATGCTACACTTCTGTGCCCTTTTGCACAGATCATGGTACCGGAGAAGCTTTTGGACCACAGTAGTAGGATATTGTTCGGGAGCTGACTTCAGTTGGAGGTAGCCTAGTTGCCGTTCGCAGGCCGAAGTCCCTTTCCATGTTTTCAGTTTGTTTCCAATGTACCGTGACAGACATTTATGTATTTCTATTCAGACTTTTTTGTAGCACTCTTAAGTAGTTCATGAGATAGCGATATCAGTCTTGGGTAGAGAAATACTACACTTCCGCATTTTGGATTTTCAGTTGTTTATGTTTTAAAGACTTCCATTTTTAGTTAAATGACTCGTTATTATTATTATTGTTGGGTTGTTATCGGAAAATGTTTAAATACTTGGCTTGCCTAGCTCCAATAGTAGGCGCCATCACGACTCCCGATGAGGGGAAATCCAAGTCGTGACAAGGACACCTATCAAAGACCCCTTAATGCACCAAATCACCGGAACAGCCTCCGACCTGCACAAAATCCGGCGAACCTATGTTTTGCAGTGAGTTTTTGAGTTAGCCCAGGTCCGAGTTTGATCGATTGGGGTGCTGTTCGAAGTCGTTTTGTTCGAGCTCTGTCCGGATCCAATTTCGGCATTAGTAGGTTGGCTTACGTTACTTGTGTAATTGCTGCTTCATTCAATCCGTATAAACTTCAGGTTCATCTTTGTTCCGTTGGTTTCTCTCTTCCAGATTTAATCAGTTCATGTGAATGTTCAGTGTAGTCTTTGTTTTAGCAAGTTTGAATGTGTTTGTGATTAAGAAGATGGTAGTATTAATTAGTTTCTTTGCTTCTTTATCTGATTTGTCTTTTACCTTGTGGTGTCATTTTTGGCAGGATTAGATGCTCGTGAAATGCAACAAATGTCTGATTTCTCTTTTCTTACTGTGTTACTAGATATCGCTCTCATTCTTGCCTCCTGTTAATTGGGAATTAAAGTGTTTGGGTGTTTAAGTGTTGGGTGTTAAAGGGCTATAATGCGTAACAGATCTGGATAATCGTGTTTTCTCATTTTCGTATACTCTGTTTTGCTTAATAGTGTGCTTCCATTAATCTATCGTTCTCTATTTTGTGATGTGATTGGATTGAAGTTTTATTGTTTTGATTTGAGGATGGAATGAGTTATATGAGAGGCAAGTTAGCAAGTTAAAATAGTTTGTAAAATCTCAAATGAGATGAAGCAAGTTGTGGGGAAAATGTTTTAGAATATATATCAATCGTTGGAATTCGAGTGCTCTGTTCGTTGATGGTATGGTTTACTACATCATGGTTTGTTTGGAATGTCTAGATAATATTCACTTTGTTATTAATTCTTGTTTGCACGTTTCTTAGCAACTAATTTGTTCTGGATGTTTTTTTTCATGGTAAAATTGAGTTTTTTATTCCATGTTTCGCCGCTTCATTGTGAGGCAACCATGCAGAACTGCTCTGCAACCCCTCATTTGTCCATGCTATGCTCTTTGCATTTAACCAACTGCCTAATTTTTCTTCAATATCTTATGTTGAAAGTGTTAGATGATATATCTCTAGTGATATTTTTATTCGTCCAATATTCACTTTAGTTTGCTTTTTGTGTTTTTATGTCCATCCTCTGGTCCTAGTAGTATGTATTTGCAGTAAATAATGGAAAACTTACTTAGTTGAAGTTTCTCGTCTTGACTGGACAAGAAGATAGGCTGCCAAAGATGGCAGGATACGTCTTAAGAAAAATTTTCTTTCTTATAATTATAGCGTGCATTCTCTGAAATAAAAAGGTTCATCCAAAATTGGAGGTGTTTGTTTTGTGGGGTCAATTTAAAAGTTTTTACTTGTATCTTGCCTTAAACATAAAATATTGATGGTTGGAATGACTGAACAACAATTTAATGGATTTAAAGTGCTTAGCGAAGTTTGAGTGGTGATGCATCAACTAACTTGTGACGTCTTGATCTATTTCACTTGAGCCTAGAGATTCACACAACATCTGTCATAGCTAATAGCTTGTGTTCATTCGACGATCATATGGTGCTAGGCGTTATAGAACAGATGTTTCGGAGAAGTGGTGTGTTTGGAAATCAAGTTGATTGTAGAAATTAGAAAATATAGAGCCAAATGGTCTTAAAGTCAAAATCCTTAGAAATCTAGGCGTGCCATTTAGCGAATTTTCATGGCCCTCGCAAAGCTGCTAACGCGTAGTTGCTTTAGGCGCGCAATACTAAATTAAATTCCTTAAACTCGGGTGCACATTTATGTGACCCAAATTCAAATCTCAACAATGTTAGACAAAATATGTCAGGACTGCGGGTGCATTTATGTGACGTGGTTCAAGACGTGTTTTAAATAACGTTGAAATCTTCCCTAAAAATAATTAAATAAAAGAGGTTATAAAGTTAAAATTTCACAATAGGCTAAAACATGTACTAAAATCAGATAATAGGCCAATTATAATAGTTGAATGACCGTGCTAGAACCACAAAACTCGGGAATGCCTAATACCTTCTTCCGGGTTAACGGAATTCCTTACCCGGATTTCTGGATCGCGGACTGTAATACAGAGTCAACCTTTTCCTAGATTCGGGATTTAAACTGGTGACTCGGGACACCATAAATCTCCCAAGTGGAAACTCTAAATTTTCAATAAATGAAGAATCTCGTCTCGATTGCCTTTTAATTGAAAAAACTCCTTTTATTATACCCTCTTCTGGGGGTGTAGTTAAAAAGGAGGTGTGACAGCTCTAGTGACTCTGCTGGGGAACGAACCCAGAATCTTTGGTTCGGGGTTCAAAATTCGAGCTTAGATGAATTTTTATATTTGGCTTTATCTATTATCTGACTTTATTACATGTTTGGGCCTGATGTGCAAATGTTGCTTTTACTGCTTTGATATTATCTTAACTGTATATAAACTGTTACGAAACCCTTCTCTTCTCATCTTCGGGGATGTGCTCGCTGGTCGAGACTCCCTTTTCTGTTAGTGTCATACCTTGAAATGAGAAAGAGGCTCAGACAAGTTACTAAGCCGGATCGCCTTTTGGTTCCCGGTACGTAGCCCCCTCCTCGACTTGAGTTGTCCGCTCGGGTACACAAGTCTAGAACAAATGCCCAGGTTTTGAAACTAGAATAACTCAGCCTCATGCCAGATCCCTAGTAGGAACGCTTGTTTGCATCATGTGCATTTGACTTAGGGGACTCTACACAGGGGTTGGGTCCATCTAGGACAGGTGTACCCAAAATAACAGATCATCTTGATGCATCCTATGTGCTACATGTTGCATTTCTCCAAGGGTAAAAGGGTCATTTGGCGGACCAATAAAAGTTGAGGGCAAATGAAAAATGAAAAAAAAAGAAAAAAAGAGAAGGAAAAAAGGGGGAAAAGTGGGTGAAGTGTGAAAATAAAGCAAGTAGGGCCGAGTTATGTTTTTTGTTATGTTTTTATTAAGAAAAAGACAAAAAAATACAAAAAAAAAAAATAGATTTTACACTGTTTCATCATTTTCAGAAAATCCAAAAAGATTTTGCATGTTTCATCATTTTTCAAGAAAAGCAAAAAATATGTTTTCTCTAAATTAGTTATTTTTTAATTCTCAACCGTATCCAATCCGCCCGACCTACGCATACCTGATTCTCGTCTTTCGGGGCGTGATACGTAGGCAACCCACATAGGGTCCGGTCTTCCTAGTAAATCTTAGGTTCTTGGCTTTTTGGGGTCTTAGCCAAATTTTGCACTTCTAGCCAGCTTTTGGCCAAATAAGTCATTTTGCAAAAATAGCCGCAACCATCTCTTGCATGTGTCTAGTAGGGAATGTTATTATCTCACATAGCGTTGGTTTATGTTTTTTCATACAGGTGTGGATTTACTTACTGGAGTTTGAGCATGACATATACCCCATGATCACTGCATTCAGGAGCTGCTCCAAGAGCCATTTTATGTTTTTGAGTCAATTGTTCATGTTTCACTTTCTAGTTCTGTATAGTAGTATTCAGTCTTTTAGGTAATGTTAGAGTTTGTAATAGTTTAGTTGCGCTTGTCAGTCTTTTGTTATTATTTCCTATTTCGCATTTGAAAAATTTGTAATAAATAAAAAAAAAGAAGAAGAGATTTTACCTTTATATATTTCGGTTAGATGTTTTTGTTTAGAATACTAACTCTAGAAGTTCAAAAATAAATCTTTTGTGCCTTTAGTTTATTAAGACTAAAAATACAAAAAAAAGAGAAAATTTTCTTTTAGTACATCTTTAAAAGGTTTTCTTTAAGGTATTAATTCCAAAATCCGAAAAGATTTTCTTTTGAGGTGTTTTTTGGGAAATTAGTGAGAAATGAAAAAAAAATTCTTTTTATTTCATTAGAACTTTAGGATATATTACATAGAAAATAAAAACATACTTTATCTTTGTTTATCATTAGAATTTCTTCTTTAGGCAATCAAAATTGAAATTCAAAAAATATTTTATTTTATCTTCTTCATTGCTTGTTTCGAAATCTTGCATCAGGATATCAAATAAAAATTTAAAATATTTGTCTATGGTTTATTCTTTAGATTTTCTTCCTAAAAACAAAAAAAAAAAAGTCAAAAAATATTTTTCTCTTCTAGGGTTTTTCCTTAATAATTTCCTGTAGAGTGTTTGTTGCAAAAAGGAAAAAGAAGCCAAAAAAAGAACATGCCCGTTAAGCTTGAGTTTAGAATAGGTCATAGAACGTTAAGTCTAGAAAATTCAAAGAAAAAAAGATTGCTTCTTTTATTTCTATTTTCTCATCAGAGTAGTCATTAAGGTAAAAAGAAAGACAAAAAAAGGGGGAAAAAGAGAACGTCAGTTTGTTTCTTGATCTTCCAGAACTACGCTTGGTCTGATTCATGCGGGGTTATGATACATACGCAATCTTCATAGGATTCGACCATAACCAAATGAAAAGAAAAACAAGAGAAAAAGAAAGAGAGGAAAAACTACATGAGAGAAAAGAAAAGAAAAAGAGGGAAAAATAAGAAAACTGAGAGAAAAAAACAATAGCAAAGCAAGAGTGGGAAATGAAAAAAAACAGAGAGAAATCAAAGGCAAGAAAAAGAGAAATGAAAAAGAAAGAAGCGGCAAATGGAAATAGGGAAAGCCGGGATGACACATGAAACCTATTAAAGTCATGAAGCGGTTAATTGCTTAGTCCAGGCAGGTGGTTAGTTGATCGGCATTCTAGAAACTCACTCTTACAACACCCGGTCAAAAGACAAGCTGAACATGACCAACCAAGAACTAGAGGCGAGTATTGTCGACCGTCAAGAGAGTGGATGAATTGGATGTTAATGCGATGAAAGAAGAGATGTATAAGCTGAAGCAGCAAATGGCTGAAATGTACCAGGCCTGGTCAAAGGGTCATCCACCACCAGTTTATCCTGCCAACCTTGCTTATATCCCACCATTAGTCCAACCTCAGGAGCATCCTACTATGAACTCATCTCTAGCCTTTCCTACCTACCAACAATGCTATGGCACCACCTCCCAAACACCACGAGCTCCACCACCCAAAAAAGTCCCATACCCTCCTCCACCAATCACTCCCGTGTTTGTGGTACCTCTTCCCGCTGCATTACATCGATCTTCTAGTGAGCCTCTGTTCAAGACTCACGACAACCATTATTATCCCCCAGAGCCAACCTTCAAAGCACCAGAACCATGTTCTTACACTCCCCATTTTGATCTCTCGGCAGAAACTGAGAAGCCTCCTAAGAACTATAAGCAGGAGGAGATGGTTAGGAAAGTCAAGAGCTTAGAGCAATCTTTCAGGAATATGCAGGGGCTAGGTGGACAAGTAAGCGTGGCCTATAAAGACCTGTGTCTGTTTCCAGATGTCCAATTACCAACAGGGTTCAAGCTGCCCAAGTTTGATTTATATGACGAGCATGGTGATCCAGTGGCCCACTTGAGAGGTTTTTGTAGCAATATGAGAGGGGCAGGTGGAAGAGATGAGTTACTGATGGCGTATTTTAGTCAAAGTTTAAGTGGCTCAGCTTTGGAATAGTACACCTGACAATATCATGGTATGTGGTACATTTAGGACGATCTGGCCCAAGTATTTGCCTGCCATTTTCAGTACAATCTTGAAATTGTCCCAGACCATCTGTCATTAACCAAGATTGGGAAGAAACCCGAGAAACGTTTCAGAGAATACGACTTCTGTTGGAGAGAGCAAGTAGTGAGGGTTGACCTTCCTATGAAAGAGAGTGAAATGTTTGATTATTTCTTGCAGGCCTTGGAGCCCACTTAGTCCGGCCACTTAGTGTCAGCGGTAGGGAAATCCTTCAACAAAGTGGTAAAAATGGGAAGCATGGTAGAGGAAGGACTCAAGTCCAACAAAATCATGAGTTATTTAGCAATCAAGGCGACCTCCCAGGCTATTCAAAACGACACTGGGGGTGTACTGGGGAAGAAGAAGAAAGAGGACGTTATGGTAGTTGAGTCAAGAGCTTGGTCCAGGGGCTCGTCACCTTACTATAACCAGCCTCGACCCCACCCCAAACTTACCACCACCCTCCATATAACCCATCACAACACTATTACCCACCTCCAGACCCCCACTATTTTGTCCACCATGCTCAAACATACACTAAACCTCCTGCCCACGCACAATGGCGTGCGCCAACCCCATAGAATACTTACCCAGCTCTTCAAAGCACCTACCCACCCCCAAGAGCCTACAAATATTCCTTTGGAATAGGTTTCTTACCAAATCAAGACTTCAAGAATGTGAGGTCGCAGAAGCAGAAAACTTTTACTCCATTGGGAGAATCATATACCAGTCTATTCCACAGGTTGAGACAGTTGGCTATGTTTACTCCGATTGCGCCTAAGCTGCCAAACCCCCTTCCGAGAAATCTTGACCACTCGGTGAGTTGTGAATATTGTTCAGGGCCCCCGGGGTATGACACAAAGAAATGTTGGAAATTGAGAACAGCTATTCAAGAGCTCATTGATACCCATCGCATCGAGGTTTAAGCCCCGAAAATGCCCAACATCAACCAGAATCCGCTCCCGGTCCATCATGAGACCAATATGATTGAGATAGTGCAAAAAGGAGGAGAGCCTAAAAAGCCCTCACAGACTATAATGATGATCAGGTCCAGCGAAGTCAGGACGAGTGAAAAGTCAACTAGTGGGAAGTCGTTGATCAAGTTGAAAGAGGCAGATAGTAAACCAATTGTGGTAGTTTAGAAGGAGTCTTCGAGCAAGGTTGCAGTGAAGCAAGAAAAAGCAAAAGTTATAGTGCCAGGGGCAGCTAACAAGCCCGTTGTAGTTGTGGAAGGTGCTCGCATAGAGCCTGTCATTATAAAGCCGATAACTCAACTGCCAATAGTCAACAACAAAGTTGTTCCTTGGAGTTATGAACGAGTGGAAGCGATGTCTAAAGGGAAAGAAGTTAGAAAAGAAGTTTGTGAAGCCCGGGGCTTGACTCGTTTGGGGAGATACTTTGCCTCTAAAGAGTTAAGAAAAACTAGGATCCCCGAGGATAACCTAGAATTGGTAAAGAAAGCTGTATCAGAAGAGGAAGCAGAAGAATTTCTGAGGAAAATGAAAGTGCAGGACTATTTTATTGTAGAGCAATTGAGGAAAACACCTGCTCAGATCTCCTTGCTCTCATTGCTAATCCATTCAGATGAGCACCATCGAGCACTGATGAAAATTTTGAATGAGGCCCCTGTTCCCGACAAGATATCGGTAAATCACTTGGAGAAAATAGCAAACAAAATATTCTAGGTGAACAAAGTTACCTTCTCCGATGATAAGTTGCCTGTGGAGGGTACTGAGCATAATAGGGCCCTTTATCTGACGGTGAAGTGAGAAGATTCTATGGTTACCCGAGTTATAGTTGACAATGGGCCTAGTGCAAACATTTTCCCTCTCTCCACGCTGAACAAGATGAAAGTGGACGATGATAGAATTCACAAAAAAAACATTGGTGTTCGAGAGTTCGACGATGGGGGCAAAGATTCAGTGGGTGATATAATACTAGAGTTGACAATAGGTCCCATTGAATTCACTATGGAATTCCAAGTGTTGGATGTGGCGGTTTCTTACAAACTTTTGCTGGGGCGACCCTAGATTCATACGCCAAGGCAGTGCCGCCTTTTTTGCACCGATGGTTAAATTTTAGTGGGACAGATAGGAAATTGTGGTGCACGGTGAGGATAATCTGTGCGCCCTGCATGATGCCATTGTACCTTTCATCGAAGCTGAAGACGACAAGGGTCCGTGGGTCTATCAGCTCTTTGACACAGTATCAGTTGAAAAGATCCCAGAATGTGAGTGTGTTCTAATTTTGAGAGTAGCAGTCGCATCAATCATGGTGGCTTCGGAGATGTTTAAGAATGGCTTCGTACCTGGCAAGGGTTTGGGTGCCTCTCTGAAAGGCATAGTACAGCCAATGTCTCTCCCCAAAAACTTGGATACTTTTGGTTTGGGGTTCAAGCCTACAACTGCAAACATAAGGCGAGCCAGAAAGTTGAAAAAGAAAGCATGGGTTCTCCCAAAGCCTGTCCCCCGTCTCTCCCGATCCTTTGTCAAGCCTGGTACTAAGAAGCGTCCAGCAACAACGATGCCCGGTTCCGTGGTTGGTCCTGACAAGGAGTTGCTTGAAAGGTTTGAAAAGCTGTTTGACGAGGTGAATATGGTGGAAGCTGGAGAGGGATCAAGCAAGGCAGATGTGCAATGTGTGGGGCCCTGTGCAAAGATCATTAATTGGGAAGCTACTCCCTTCCTACTCGAAGGGATTCGTTGTAGTCGGCTTTGATTTTTTTTCAGTTTAATTTGGACTATTTCCAGGGTTGTAATTCAGATGCTATGTTTCGTCCATTTGGATGAGTTAAACCTCGTTATCTTAAATTTCAATGAAATGAAATTTCCTTTCTTTTCATTCCTGATAGTTTTATTTTTGTTTTTCTTTTCTTTCTTGTACAGACCTTTTTATGCTAGTTTCAGTGACATGACATGCATGAGGAATCTCCGGCCCAGTCTTAAAAGCCAATCTAATTCTAAAATAATATTACAAGAGATTGAGTGTGATGATGAAGTGGAATATGATGATGAGGAAGACTTTGAGGAAATCAGTATATAATTAAGAAATTTTGAAGAAAACCCAAACCTAACCTGAATGATACAGAACCAATCAACTTAGGGGATCAAGATAATGTCCGGGAAACTAAAATAAGTGTCCATCTTGAACCACAGCTCAGAAAGGAGATAATTAAAGCATTATTTGAGTACAAAGATGTTTTTGCATGGTCATATGACGACATGCCGGGTTTAAGCACTGACTTGGTGGTTCACAAATTGGCCACTGACCCAGCATTTCCCCCTGTCAAGCAGAATCTGACGAAATTTAAAACGGATATGAGTGTGAAGATCAAAGAAGAAGTTACCAAGCAGTTTGATGCAAAGGTCATTCAGGTCACGCGGTATCCCACCTGGTTAGCCAATGTTGTGCCTGTACCAAAAAAAGATGGTAAGACCAGGGTGTGCGTTGATTACCGTGATATCAACAAGGCGAGTCCGAAGGATAACTTCCCATTACCAAACATCCACATATTGATTGATAATTGTGCCAAACATGAGATTGGTTCTTTTATGGATTGCTATGTGGGCTACCACCAGATCTTAATGGATGCAGAAGATGCAGAAAAGACGACATTCATCACGCCATAGGGAACATACTACTACAGGGTCATGCCATTTGGTTTGAAAAATGCTGGGGAAACCTACATGAGAGCTATGACAACCATATTCCATGACATGATACATAGGGAGATCGAGGTGTATATGGATGATGTAATTGTAAAGACCAAGAAGCAGTCTGACCACGTCCAGGATCTGAGAAAGTTCTTCCAAAGGCTTCGCAGGTACAATCTCAAGCTCAATCCTGTGAAATCTGCTTTCGGTGTTCCACCTGGAAAATAGTTGGGATTTATAGTCAGCCGTTTAGGTATTGAATCGGACACATAAAAAATCAAAGCCATCCAAGAATTGCCACCTTCGAAGAACAAGACTAAGATGATGAGTCTGTTAGGGAGATTGAATTACATCACTAGGTTTATCGCTCAGCTTACGACAACTTGTGGGCCTATCTTCAAGCTGTTAAAGAAGGATGTTGCGATCAAGTGGACAGATGAATGTCAAGAAGCATTTGATAAGATAAAGGGGTATCTATTAAGCCCACCGGAGTTGGTCCCGCCAGAACCAGGGAGGCCTTTGATTATGTATTTGACGGTTTTGGACAACTCGTTTGGATGTGTGTTAGGTCAGCATGACATCACCGAAAGGAAAGAGCATGCCATATTCTACCTCAGCAAGAAGTTCACAGCTTACGAGTTTAAGTATACTCAGCTTGAGAGGACATCTTGCACCCTAACTTGGGTAGCACAGAAGTTGAAACATTACTTGTCATCGTATACCACTTACCTCATCTCTCGATTGGATCCGTTGAAGTATATCATTCAGAAGCCTATGCCCACTGGGAGGCTCACAAAGTGGAAAATCTTGCTCACGGAATTCGACATTGTCTATGTGACCCGGTCTGCAATGAAAGCACATGCGTTGGCTGACCACTTGGCTGAGAATCCAGTAGACGAAGAATATGAACCTTTTAAGACATACTTCCCTGACGAATATGTAATGTACGTCGACGAGTTGGAACAAGTTGAGAAGCCAGGATGGAAACTTTTCTTTGATGGGGCTGCCAATATGAAAGGCATTGGGATATGAGTGGTACTTATTTCTAAAATAGGGCAGCACTACCCTGTTACGGCTAAGCTTCTTTTCTATTGTACTAATAACATGTCCGAGTATGAGGCATGCATCTTGGGTTTGAGGTTAGCTGTGGATATGGGTGTCCATAAAGTCTTGGTCATGTGTGACTCGGACCTTCTGGTACACCAGATTTAAGGGGATTGGAAACACGAGATTTGAAGCTTATACCGTATCGATAATGTTTGCATGATCTTTGTCAACAGTTTCAAAATAGAATTTAGGCATATTTCAAGGATTTATAAAGAAGTTGCCGATACTTTGGCTACTTTAGCATCAATGTTGCATTATCTAGATAAGGCCTATATGGACCATTTGCAGATTCAGGTCCACGATCAGCATGCCTATTGTAACATGGTGGAAGAAGAACTTGATGGTGATCCATGGTTCCATGATATCAAAGAATACCTTAGAATGGGAGTGTATCTAGTATAGGCCACAGGGGATCAAAAGAGAGCAATTTGACATTTGGAAAGTAGATTTTTCTTCAGTGGAGGAGTATCCAGATCTTGGGTTGTTGAGATGCATAGATGCTAGGTAGGCCACAACTATTATGGCCGAAGTACACTCGGGAGTCTGTGGACCACATATGAGTGGGTACGTGCTAGCAAAGAAGATTCTCCGAGCAGGTTATTATTGGCTGACTATGGAACAAGATTGTATCAGTTTTGTGTGCAAGTGTCATCAGTGTCAAGTGCATGGAGATTTGATTCATCCTCCACAATCGGAAATACACATAATGTCTACACCATGGCCTTTTGTTGCGTGGGGCATGGATGTCATTGGGCCAATTGAGCCAGCAACATCAAATGGGCACTGATTCATTCTGGTGGCCATTGACTATTTCACCAAGTGGGTTGAGGCTAAAACGTTCAAGTCTGTGACCAGGAAAGAGGTGGTTGATTTTGTGCACGCAAATATCATTTGTCGGTTTGGGATACCGAAGGTGATCATTACAGACAATGGGCTAATCTCAATAGTCATCTGATGAAAGAGGAATGTCAGCAATTCAAGATTACACATCGCAATTCCACCCCTTACTGCCCCAAGGAAAATGGAGCAGTTGAGGCGGCCAACAAGAATATAAAAAAGATACTGCAGAAAATGGTGGAGGGTTCTAGACAGTGGTATGAAAATCTGCCTTTTGCATTGTTGGGTTATCGCACTACTATTCGTACTTCAGTAGGGGCGACCTCTTATTTTTTTGTATATGGCACCGAGGTAGTGATACATGCAGAGATGGAAATTCCGTCCCTTCGGATTGTCGCAGAAGCTAAAATTGATGATGATGAATGGGTCAAAGCCTGCTTGGAGCAATTGAGTTTGATCGATGAGAAAAGATTGGCAGCAGTGTGTTATGGTCAGTTGTATCAACAAAGAATGTCAAGAGCATATAATAAGAAGGTGCGCCCACGAAAGTTCGAAGTGGGTCAGCAAGTGTTGAGGCGTATTCCACATCAGGCTGAGGCCAAAGGCAAGTTCGCCCCAAATTGCCGGGGTCTGTTCATCGTGACGAGAGTGTTATCCAATGGTGCTTTGTACTTGACAGACATAGAAGGCAAGTGTATCGAAATGGCCATCAATTCCGATGCAGTCAAGAGATATTATGTATGATTTCCTTTGTTTTAATTGCATTTGTTTGTACTTGACATGTTTTGGAGATTGGAATGACGAAGGCATTTTGTTCTGCTATCTAAACACTTTATCATTTGTTACCCCCTTTAGGCGTTATTTATTTTCTTTCATACCCCTCTTTTGGAATCAGTAGCAAAGCTGAGCAACACAAGCGTAAAGGATAAATAAAAGAAAAGAGAGAGAAGAAAAATGAAAATGAAAAAAAAAGAGAAGAAAAGAAAAGAGTAGAAAAAAAAAGAAAAAGAAAAAGAAAAAAAAAAGAGAAAATGGAAGAAAAAGAAAGAAAAGTCACAACAACCAAGTAATCTTTATGACATGAACTACGTTCGACCTGATTCCTTTTTAGGATACGTAGGCAGCCTCATGGTTCGGTCCCATCATAATAAAAATCCAGAAATCCCTAAGCAAGAAACTGGGGCAGAAGTTGCGTTTGTTGTGAGAAATCTGATTCCGAAAGTTGTAATTTTAAACCCAGCTGAATTATGTTGAGCCTGTAATACCCCTTCTTTCTAATCCTATCCAAAAACCATATTACGGTCCAAAGAAAGACCTTTTCTGAATCGGGAAAAGCCAAGTCGAGCAGATATAGGTGATTCATCGCACAGGCAACACTCTGGTCCAAGCAGGAAAAGAATAAATTGAGAGTATTATTGGTGAAAACCCTCACGGGTACCGTAAGGAGACGGGAGCTGAGAGAACTAAAAATGAGAGAGTCTTATTGGTGAAAACCCTCACGGGCACCGTAAAGAGATGGGAGTTGAGAGAAACAAAAAAGGAGAGAGTCTTATCGGTGAAAACCCTCACGGTCACCTTAAGGCAAAAGTGAGTTGAGAAGTGAACAAATGGGAGAGGTATGTGGGTGAAACCCGTTCGGGACACCGCAAGATGAACAAGGTTAGGACTTGGGTTAAATCAGGTTATGTAATTCTCGGGCAATAAAGTATGGCAATTGAAAGTTGATTGGTTGGACGGATTGGGCCGATTAGTCTGAAATGCATGTCATGATCAATGGCACCTGCTGTTCCACTCAGATAAGTCTCTTTCCCTTTTTCCTTTTAGTAAGCCATCCGATTTTTGATTTTCTTTATCCTTAACTCTCAAGGTCATTGCATTTTATTTCTTTCGGGGTTTGGTGTCTCTCTAAGATGTTACAATGTCAGTCTTGTTCAAAGCAAATGAGAAAGGATCTCAAAGCTCACTACTAGCTTCCAAAATTGCAAAGCACAGTGTGGCCGAAAACATATAGAAGATAGCAGGATGTAAAGTGAGGTACAGGGAGTCATCGGAAGTTTCATTGGAGGAATGATTTGGTAATGTCATGGGAATTGCAAAGGTTTAGATAAACGGGGTCAGAGCTGTGAAATAACAGTTTAGGTATAGAGCACTCGGGTCATTAGAGGTCATGAGGTTTGAAAGTCAATCAGAAAGTCAAGTGGGTCAGGGCCAATTCGAAGAAGTAGGTCAAAGCAGAACACGTTAGTGGAGGCATCCTGAGCAAGAATGCCATCAACTAACCACCATTTTAAACTGACAAGATTTTCCTTTGATTGAAACAGGCGCAGAAAAATTTCATTTGTTTTGGAGAAACTCTCCGTAGGGGAAAGAGCAAGCACCAAAACAGGTCTACCTTAAACTCTCAGGACTTTCCTGTAAAATGTGGCTTAGTTCAATTTCAAGATAATCATGAATAGCATAGAGGAATGTAAGTTGGTATCAAACTTTGCATGTTTAAGATAAGATTCAATTAGGAGTTTTCAGGACCTTCCTGGATAATAGGATGTGGTTTAAGACCCTTTTAGATAACATGACTTAGCGGAAGTAATGCCTTTAGCATATACATCTTAGATCTATAATTAACGTTTAATTAAGAGATGTCAGGACCTCCCTTGATAATAGGACTTAACTTTCAAATTCTTAATAATATTTAGTAAAATGATTCAGTTAACACTCACCTGTGTGCCCAGCCACCAATCTAGGGCAGAAAATTTTCTTTGTTTTATCTGTTTTGTTATAGTCTGGAGCCCGCCTGGAGAGCAAGGAATACATTTCAAGTCAGCAGTTAGGAGCCCGCCTGGAGAGCAGGGAATACATTTCAAGTCAGAAGTCAGGAGCCTACCTAGAGAACAAGGAAGTACAATTTAAGTTTTAGCTTTTAAGTTCTTATTGATATTTGGTAATATGATTCGGTTAAAGCTCGTATATGAGCCCAGCTACCAAACTGGGGCAAAAAGTTTCTTTGTTTTTGTCTATCTTGTTGAAATCAGGTACCCACTTGGAGAACAGGGAGAAGTAGTTCAAGTTTAGCACTTAGGAGCCCGCCTAGAGAACAAGGGAATACATTTCAAGCCAGTAGTCAGGAGTCGCCTAGAGAGCAGGGAATACATTTCAAGTCAGCAGTCAGGAGCCCGCCTGGAGAGCAGGGAATACATTTCAAGTTCAGCAGTCAGGAGCCCGCCTGGAGAGCAGGGAATACATTTCAAGTCAGCAGTCAGGAGGCCACCTGGAGAGCAGGGAATACATTTCAAGTCAGCAGTTAGGAGCCCACTGGAGAGCATGGGAATACATTTCAAGTTCAGCAATCAGGAGCCCGCCTGGAGAGCAAGGGAACACAGCTCAAGTCAGCAGTCAGGAGCCCGCTTGGAGAACAAGGGAATACATTTCAAGTCAATAGTCAGGAGCCCGCCTGGAGAACAAGGGAATGCATTCAAGTTTAGCAATCAGGAGCCCGCCTGGAGAGCAAGGGAATACATTTCATGTTTAGCAGTCAGGAGCCTAATGTTTGGCTTAAAGTATATATATTTTATTGTATATAGCCTCATATTTGATTCTTGTTTCGTGAATTTGGGATGTTAAATGATATAAATTATGTTAATTTGAAGTGTTTTTACTTGTAGGAATGATTCGGGAGCAAATGGGGTCAAAGCATGCAAGAACTGAAGCCAAAGCGGACAAAATCGGAAAAGAAGCCAGTTTGGGCACCACGGGCAGCGCCTGGCGCCACCTGTGGCACTGGAGACATATTTCAAAATATTGGGGCGCTAGGGACGGCGCCTGGCACCGGGCTGGGCAACGGTTACAAGAATTTTATCCTATTTCGCCCGGGATAAGGTTATTTCGGCCCTAAACCTATCCAACACGTATAAAAGCCATCCTAAAACTTATTTGGAAGGGAGAGACGCAACTTGGAGCAAAAACACACGATAGACACGTTGAGGAGCAAGAACAACTCGAATTTCTTCATCTTTTTTAGTATTTTTAAATTTATCAAAACTTATGCAATTGTTTGATTACATCATGAGTGGCTAAACACCCATTGTTCTGGGGTTGTGATTTAGCCATGAATATTGTTGTTTGACATTAACTTAACCTTGATTATAATTCACCAACATATGGTTGTTTCTTCAATTTTGTGTTTAATTGCTTAATTGTCTGGCCAGCAGTTAGGTTGTATTTACTATCTATGCTATGCTTGGGAAAGTCGTGTTTAGATTAGAGAAGAATTGAAGAGAGCATGATCTTAACCCTTAAGGGGAGTGGATTTGTGTTTAGGATAGGATTATACCTAATCACCGTGCTTAATAAAATATCTTGATCTTAATGCGTTCTTAATAGATTGATTTCATAGGAATATAGGAGTTAATCTATTGAGAATAGGTGAGTAGTACTTCGGGAGAAGGCTATGAGAGCATTTATCGATTAATTAGAAACCATGAGTGAGTTATATGAAAGGGAGTGTTAATTAGAACACAATACGATTGGTGAATCGAATCACAACCCTAGAATACCTGTCTCAACTGAATACACAAAAATCAACTCGTTACTTGATAATTTAGTTATTATTTAGAATCGTCGCATCATATAATCATATTATTGGACTTTGTTTTTAGCTGGATTGAATGACAATTTTAGCGAATTAGTAAGAAGTTTACACAAGTCTTTGTGGGTTCGACACTCAACTTATCATTATATTACTTGTCAACCACGTATACTTGCGTGTGCATTTGGGAGCAACAAGTTTTTGGCGCCGTTGTCGGGGACTTGAATATTAACTACTTGCTAGTTTTTGCTTTAATTGTTTATTTTGTCTAGTCTAACGTTACTTGATTATTACTCAGATCTCAGGAACTTTGATTGAATGCATAGGGTCAGAAGCCAGGATCGACTTCAAGGCTTTGATACTGAACCTGAGAGAACATTTCACAGGAGGTTGAGGGAAGCAAGGGACATGAATAATATTTAGGCACTTGTTCAATTTCCTATGGACATGGCAGAGGAGCAACCCATGGCTGTTCAGGAGGTGGCAATGCCCAACATTACTAATGTCACCTCCAGTATAGTGAAGCCTAGGATCACTGGGCACTTTGAGCTGAAACAGAGCATGATCCAGTTGCTTCATGCAAACGGGCAATTTATGTGTCTTCCACACGAGGATCCACAACAGCATATTCTAAGCTTCTTAGAGATTAGTGATACTTGTATCACTAATGGGGTCACTCCAGATTATGTGAGGCTCACACTTTTTCCATTCTCTCTGTTGGGCGAGGCTAAGAGATGGCTAAAGGTAGAACCAGCTAATTCCACTACAACATGAATTACACCACCACTGAGAAGGAGTTGGTAGCTGCTGTATGGGCCTTTGAGAAATTCCGGGCATACTTGGTGGGAACCAAATTCATAGTCCATACTGATCATGTGGCAATCAGGTATTTGTTTACAAAAAAAGAATATAAGGCGAGGTTGATGTGATGGGTTTTGTTGCTGCAGGAATTTGATGTAGAAATATGAGATCGAAAAGGGACAGAGAACCAGGTAGCTGACTATCTATCAAGGTTAGAAAATCACGATCACGTGGAGGAGGGTGGCCAAATTAAAGAAGTATTTCCTGATGAGCAACTTTTTGCTATAATCCAAGACCCTCCCCATGGTACGCAGACTATGTGAATTATCTTGTGAGTGAGGTACTTCCTCCCGAAATCCAATCTGAAGCTAGAAAGAGGTTTTTACATGAAGTGAACTTCTACTACTAGGATGAGCCCTATTAGTACAAGAAATGTTCTGATCAGTTGATGAGGAGATGCATTCCTGAAAAAGAGGTAGAATTAGTGTTGTATGATTGTCATGCATCACCTTATGGGGGAAATTATGGAGGGGATAGAACAGCTGCAAAGGTGCTACAATCCGGTCTCTTTTGGCCGACTTTATTCAAGGATGCCCATGCATTTGTTAAGAAGTGTGACCAATGTCAGAGAACGGGAACAATCACAAGGAAGCATGAGATGCCTTTAAATAATATTATAGAAGTTGAGCTTTTTGATGTGTGGGGGATAGATTTTATGGGGCCATTTCAACCGTCCAGAGGAAACAAATACATTTTGCTAGCCGTTGACTACGTGTCAAAATGGGTGGAGGCAATTTCTTTGCCAACGAATGATGCCATGGTGGTAGCTGATTTTGTGAAAAAGAACATATTCGCGAGATTTGGGACTCCACGTGCCTTAATCAGTGATGAAGGGACTCATTTTTGCAATCGATTGTTGAATAACCTTCTAGCTAAGTATGGAGTTTGCCACAGAGTTGCTACAACATATCATCCGCAGACAAGTGGGCAAGCTGAGGTGTCAAATAGAGAAATCAAGCAAATATTAGAGAAGACGGTGAGTATGAATAGGAAGGATTGGGCTGCAAAGTTGGATGATGCCCTATGGGCATATAGGACTGCATATAAAACACCAATTGGAGCGTCCTCCTACAAGCTGGTTTATGGGAAGGCATGCCACTTGCCCGTTGAGCTTGAACACAAAGCATATTGGCCCATTAAGAAGCTGAACATGGACCTTGAAGTTGCAAGTGAGAAAAGACTTATGCAGTTGAATGAGTTAGACGAATTCAGGCTGTACTCTTATGAAAATGCTAAGCTATATACAGAAAAGACAAAAAGATAGCATGACAAGCATATCAAGACGCGTCACTTTGAGCCAGGCCAACAGATATTGTTATTCAATTCTAGACTACGACTGTTCCCTGGGAAGCTAAAGTCGAGATGGTCAGGTCCGTTTGAGGTGGTGAGAGTTACTCTTTATGGTGCAATCGAGCTGCGAGTTATAAATGGTGAGAGGAAATTTTTGGTGAATGGCCATTGAGTCAAGCATTATTGGGGAGGAATGATTAATCGTGAAAAGACCAAGGTTATACTCGCTGATGAGTAAGCAAGATTTTGTGTCGTGCCGCGACATTAAATCAGGCGCTTGTTGGGAGGCAACCCAATTTTTATTGCTTTCCTAGCGTAACTTCTTAATTTTTCTTTTAGAATAGGTAGAGTATTATATTTTCTTCATAGGTGTAGGGATTTTAGATATAATGGTGTAGGATGTGTAAATTGGGTATGTATAAGGCTCGGGGGATCGGGATGTTTGTTTAACAAAAAAAAAAAAAATTTACGTGAACAGCGCCCAGGCCAACGCCCTGCGCTGCCCGGGGCGCCAAATCCAGTATGCTCCATCACCCCAGCGCCAGGCGCCCAGCTGGGGGTCTGGGTAAGTTTTTTTTTTTTTTTAGTTTAATTTTTAACCAATACCCATTTAACCCAACCCATATACCCAACTACACTAATACTAATACCCATATCCCTTCCCCCAAACCCACCCAAACACAAACAAACCAAGCAATTTAAAAATCTAAATAAGGAAAAAAGGGACCAAAATGCTACAGCATCTGCCCGTGTCCTCTTCTTCTTCTTCTCGCAAATTTTCACCAAAAAAAAAATACAATCCTTCTTCTTTCTTTCTTGCACCCTTTCTCCAGGTACGTTCTTCTTCTTCTCATCTATTTCTTGAGTGTTTTAACTAGTATATAACAAATAATCCCATTCCCAAGAGCCCTAATTCCCCATAGTTTTTTCCATGTAGTTCTTATGAAAATTTATGGTGGGTAATGTGTTGTGGTCAAAAATTGTGTGTTTGATGTATTTACGGAGTAGTAAACTAGAATTCCCTCTACTTCATTGAAAATTGGGAGGGCCACCATGTTCCACCATTTTTGAACTATAATAACACACTTCATGCCTACATTGTGTTTGTTTAAATGCTTGAAAGAGGATTTTTGGTGCCTGGAGAAGTCTAAGTAACCGGATGAAATTTTATATGCATTCGGACTAAGTGTGGGGTGTATAGGGACACTTTTACATGCTAGGGGATGTGATTTTGATGAAGAACATGTTATTACACCATTGCTTTTGTATGTTGTAGACTCTTCTAAGTTAGCCTAATTTAGTATAGTCTAGTATTTGTGAAAGGTGCATTTCATATGCCTTTTGCTTACCTTATTAAGAATTCATGTTGTCGTGATCACTCATTATTGTATAGCATGGGGAAGTCTTGAGTACCCATAGCTTTGAAGTGCAACACTTGCTCTTGTGCCTTCGGTTTTAAGTGTGGGGTCAATTCATGACCTGCACGACAACCTTGGGCATATTTCTTGACCCATTCTCACATTCATGTTTACTTGTGTTGCAGGAGACTATGGCTCGTGATAGCACTAGCAAAGGAAAAAGCATTGGGAAGCCCTCCACCACTT
Source organism: Nicotiana glauca (assembly GCA_026770625.1). Lineage (NCBI taxonomy): Eukaryota > Viridiplantae > Streptophyta > Magnoliopsida > Solanales > Solanaceae > Nicotiana > Nicotiana glauca. The sequence goes on along the minus strand of MU701605.1, from coordinate 10,169 downwards.
CTCCTGTGCCCAAGAAGCACAAGCAAGGTGAAACCTCTTACGACAGCCCAAAGGAAAGCAGGTCGCCGAAATATCTCAACAAGTACCCTTAAGGCCAATGCCTGGTTTGGATTTGGCCCATGATGAGGCTATTGCATGGCACTGGGACTTTGTATCGTCTGGTCGGTACATGTCTGAAATGGGGATTTACATCGAAGCATTAGCGAGGAAATCCCCGAAGATACTTGATAGGCTGCGAGCTCTAAAGATGGACAAGTTCTTGGAATGCCCGGGGCATGCCAACCCGAGCATGATTTGGGAGTTGTATGCTAACTAGAATTATCGATGGTGCACTGCACGTGTAAGAGGAAAAGATGTGCCGCTGGGCAGGGAGTATTTGTGTGACTATTTGGGGGTTGAGAATGTCGACCCAAAGAAACTCCAATGCTTGATCGACAGGCCGAAATATAAGCTCATACGTCACACTCTTTGTGGCGTAGATTCTAATGCCAAGTGGATACGGAAGCAGGGCACCACAAAACACCTCTCTATGGTCCGCGCAGACTTTAACAACGCTGCCAAAGTGTGGCAGAACTTTGTGCAAGCGAGATTAATGCCAACGGAGCACAACAGTGATTGCACTCGAGCTTGAGTGTGTCTCATTTTCTCCTTGATGACCGGCCGACCTATTAATATAGCTGAAATCATGCTCAATGAGATGGAGCGCACAAGGTTTGGGCAACAGACGCGGTGGTTCTTCTTTGGTAATCTACTTACTCAGTATATGATATCTCGAGAGGTGCCAGAGTACCCCCGGACATGATGAGGTGGTGGAGGTGCCGGCTGGGCTTATGGACATCATATCTGTGGTGGAGACAACGTCGAAACTCACCCCCGCTACTCGGTTGGAGCGAGAGGAAAACTTCAACAGGTATATTTATCAGTCATTAAGCCTACTTATGAGCAGGGTTGGCATTACATATGCAGAGCGCACACACTTGCGCGATGACTTGTCCAGTACGTCCAAGTAGATGTTGGGGATTGCACCTGGGAGCCCCGTTCACTCATTTGAGGATATCAACTCTGCCAAAGGCTCAGATACCGAGGATGAGGATGGCAATGGTGCTATAGGGCCTATGACATTGGTGCTTTTAAGACCGGCTGCAGATTGACCCAGCATTGCTGGGGGGAGCAGACTTTGATTGACAGGGAGTTTTTTCTTTTCACCCTACTCCGTTTTTCATTTTTACTTGCATCGAGGGCTATGCATAGTTCAAGTGTGGGGTGGGAGGAATTTTGTATTAACTATTTTGTCTTGTTTCTTTTAGTAGTTCTAGAATAGTTATTCTAGTTTAGTATTAGTATTAGTTGTTTTAATCTAAAAGAGAGAGAGAGAGAGAGAGAGAGAGAGAGAGAGAGAGAAAGAAGAAATCAAAGAAAAAGAGAGAAAAACACATGATAGTTCAAATAATGTAGAAAAATGAACACCTCCAATTCTTATTATTTGTGCTAGTGAAAAATAGAGAAGTGCTTAATTGAAAAGATGGCTATGTTGTATATGGCAAGTTGGGTTGAGAAGAATATGTGCTTGAATGGTAAATGTAGTGTATTAAAGTGCTTAGGAGGGTTATCCACTATTCACATCCCTTAGCCTATAGTACAACCTAAAAGTCCTAATTGATCCTATATTTGGCTAGCTTAAATTAGTAGAGCTATACACTAAGGGCAAGCTTATGGTACGATCACGGGATGCATATGAATTCTTTGTGAGAGTGAGTGAAACTGATTCAATTGTGTGATGTACTTAATCTATATCCAAAAGCAAATTTTAATGTGTGGACCAATTTATATTCACTCTTTCGTTTGTTGGTCATGGTAAATGATTTCATGAATGATTGGTAATGTTGTAAACTTTCTTGTTGGGTAAGTACATGAATTGAGGGTGCTTAGTGGTTGCAAGTCGATTGTTGAGGTTGGGTGGTGACGAATAGGTTGTTGGAATGTATAGAATTGAAATATTCTACTTGGGTATGCTTAACGGTAAGAATGTGAAATCTTGTGTGTTCATGCTTGTGTGCCGGTATTGATTGTAGTCAAGGGTATAGTGTGTGGTTAAAAGTTAGGGTGTTTCTCTATGATTGAACTTTGTACGTAGTTGGGGGTTCATTAGATTGTCCAATTTCTCAAGGACGAGCAAGAGTCTAAGTGTGGGGTGTTGATGTTTGGCTTAAAGCATATATATTTTATTGTATATCGCCTCATATTTTATTCTTGTTTCGTGAATTTGGGATTTTAAATGATATGAATTATGTTAATTTGAAGTGTTTTTACTTGTAGGAATGATTCGGGAGCAAGTGGGGGCAAAGCATGCAAGAATTGAATCCAAAACGGACAAAATCGAAAAAGAAGACAGTTTGGGCGCCACAAGCAGTGCCTGGCGCCACCTGTGGCGCTGGAGACAGATTGCAAAATATGGGGGGCACTAGGGACGGTGCCTGGTGCCGGGCTGGGCGCCGGTTACGATAATGTTATCCTATTTCGCCCGGGACAAGGTTATTTCGGCCCTAAACCTATCCAACACGTATAAAGCCATCCTAAAACCTATTTGGAAGGGAGAGATGCACCTTGGAGCAAAAACACACGCTAGAAATGTTGAGGAGCAAGAACAACTCGGAATTCTTTATCTTTTTTAGTATTTTTCAATTTATCAAAACTTATGCAATTGTTTGATTACATCATGAGTGGCTAAACACCCATTGTTCTGGGGTTGTGATTTAGCCATGAATATTGTTGTTTGACATTAACTTAACCTTGATTATAATTCACCAACATATGGTTGTTTCTTCAATTCTGTGGTTAATTACTTAATTGTCTGGCCAGCAGTTAGGTTGTATTTACTATCTATGCTATGCTTGGGAAAGCCGTGTTTAGATTAGAGAAGAATTGAAGAGAGCATGATCTTAACCCATAAGGGGAGCGGATTTGTTGTTAGGATATGAATATACCTAATCACTGTGCTTAATTAAATATCGTGATCTTAATGCATTCTTAATAGATTGATTTCATAGGAATATAGGCGTTAATCTATTGAGAATGGGTGAATAGTATTTCGGGAGAAGGCTATGAGAGAATTTATCGATTAATTAGCAACCATGAGTGAATTATATGAAAGGTAGAGTTAATTAGAACACAATACAATTGGTGAATCGAATAAATACCCTGGAATACTTGTCTCTACTGAATACACAAAAATCAACTCGTTACTTGATAATTTAGTTATTATTTAGAATCGTAGTATCCTATAATCATATTATTGGACTTTGTTTTTAGCTGGATTGAATAACAATTTTAGCGAATTAGTGAGAATTACACAAGTCTCTATGGGTTCGACACACAACTTATTATTATATTACTTGTCGACCACGTATACTTGTGTGTAGGTTTGGGAGCAACAGAGCCCACTTGGAGAGCATGGGAATACATTTCAAGTTCAGCAATCAGGAGCCCGCCTGGAGAGAATGGGAATATAATTCAAGTTCAGCAGTCAGGAGCCCCCCTGAGAACAAGGGAATACAATTCAAGTTCAGCAGTTAGGTGCCCACCTGGAGAGCACGGGAATACAGTTCAAGTTCAGCAGTCAGGCGCCCACCTGGAGAGCACGGGAATACAGTTCAAGTTCAACAGTCAGGCATCCACCTGGAGAAAGGGAAAGCATCTCAGATTATAATTCAAGTTCGGCAATCAGGTGTCCACCTGGAGAAAAGGGAAAGCTTCAGAATATAACTCAAGTCAGCAACAAAAGAGGCTCGCGGAAAGAATGCGAGTCAACAGTCCCAGATGATCACCGGAAGTTAGTCACAATCCAAAATAATAAAAGAAAAAAAAGAGAAAGGCAAGAAGTGAATCCAAATGCAGAAGTTGATGGAAGATGTGAGCTTCTCAAGACATGGTTGAGGTCACAAGCACTACATGTACGGTTTTAATCCGAAAAGCTGAAGAAGAATGAACTAGCACCTGCAGCTAACAAGCGTCAAGGTTCAAATCCAAAGTTTGCATGAAGAACCATTCAAGACTCAAGATCAACCTTCAGAAGACTTATAGATAGGAATCTTGTAACTCATAGTTGACATGCTTAGTTAGTCTTTTTCATGTTTTGATTTTTGATGTAATAACAGGACCACAGATCGGAACCTCGGCGGAGCGGCACCTCGACCGGCTCTTCACCTTAGCATACTCCATCATCTCACTCACTTCTGAACTACACTAAACTGATTCCTTTACAGACAAGGATATGTAGGAAACCTCGGAAGCAAGGTTCGGTTTTTTCAAAAATGCTTCCCACGGAGTATTCAAACGGGCAAAAATCGCTCGTATCCGCTCACTTTATCTCTGCACGAAAACTCTTCGTGTTTCCGAGCAAAGAGGGGCAGCTGTGAGCATTTGATTTTTGCCCTATATGAATTACTCCCATTAACTATCAGAAAATAATTTTTCCCAATTTGTGCAATTTTATAGGATTTTTTGTAGAATTTTATTAGTTATTTACATTTTTGTGCATATTTAATTTCCATTAAAATTAAAAAAAATACCAAAAATACCATGCATTTCATTTAGATTTTATGTTTATATTTTAATATTAATTAATTAATTAGTTGCTTTATTAAAATGAAAATCACAAAAAAAAGGCTCACTTTTACATTCTTAGCTTTTAAATTTTGGATTATTAATTTTTCTCTTTGATTTAGGAACAATTAATTTTTATAAATATCATAGTTAGATAGTTAGCTTAATTTTACAATTTGAATTGATTTAGGAATTTAATTTAGGTTTTTAATTAAAGGAAAGAAGAGAAAACTGAAGAAAAAAAAGCTGGTTTTAATTTGAATTGGGCCAAACCATTTTAAAATCCCAAGTTTTTCCCCAACCCAACCCAAACCGGAGCTGTCACACCTCCTTTTTCCGAGCTTTACTACACCCCGTGAAGGTATAATAAAAGAAGGATTTTTTCCACTTAAAGGACAATCGAAACGGGATTCGTTTTATTTAAGATGCAGAGTCTCCACTTGAGAGATTTATGGTGTCCCAAGTCACCGGTTTGAATCCCAAATCGAGGGAAGGGTTTGACTCTGTTTAACAGTCGCAAACCAGAAATCCGGGTAAGGAATTCTGTTAACCCCGGAGAAGGTGTTAGGCACTCCCGAGTTCCGTGGTTCTAGCACGGTCGCTCAACTGCTATATTTGACTGAAATATCTGATTTTAATACATGATTAAACCTATAGTGCAATTTTAAAGTTATTTACCACTTTTTGACAATTATTATTTTTATTTAAGAGAGTGAACGTCGTTTAAGAACGTATTTTCGGATCACGTCACATGAAATGCACCTGGATCCTCGACACATTCTTATTCAATATTTTCGGATTTGGATTTACGTTGCATGAAATGCACACCCATAGTTAGGAAGGTAATTTTATTAAAAAAATGCGCCTAAAGCGGCTAACGTATTATTATATTTTGGGAAGGCCGTGAAATTTGCTAAATGGCTCGTCCCGAATGCTAAGCATCCTTTGAATTAAGTAATTAATGAGGGCCCCGCAATTATGTATTTTGATTTGGCGAGGCTCATCTCATTTTTCATTATTAAAGGCCAAACTAAAGTAACTAAATTTTCTATTTTTGTTTTGTCGCTAAGGGTCAATTAATCCACGATTATAAATTTGAATCTCGAATTCAAGTCCGAATTCAAACAAAAGGGTAAAACCTTTTATCTTGAATCCGCTACCTAACTCAAGATCCAATTTCATATTTATGAATTAATTTCCCATATTCCTAATTATTTATTTTCTAAAGGGTCACTATACTTGGACCCTTGATTTTCATAGAGCTTCAGCAACGTTTTGGGGCCTCAAGCTTGGCCCAGGGAATGAAAATCGAATTTGGTTCATTAATATCCCATTCACTATGGGCCTTGGCCCAGCTAACGTTATGTTACTTCTCAACTTTAGAGACAAGGATGTTTCGTTAATATCTCCACCCTTTGGGCCTAGGACCAGCCCAAATCAGACAAGCTAGTCAATGTTCTGCTTAAGCGTTTTCTTACCATACTATCCAAAATTATAGACAAAGAGGACAATATACAATTGTTCAATTCCAAAGGATATTAAGCAATTGAATTCTAATCTCATGCCCAGACTGACCTGTTTGACAGTATCAACTACTAATATTAGCTAATTTATAATTAAACTGTTTTTATTTTTTATTTTTTTTAAAAACACATTCGAGTTGGAACTAAAATTGACTTAGGCATCATACACTGATCTCATGATCAGTTACTAATCTAATCTATTTTTTGTTCCCGCTTTCGACTTTAAATAGAGCAACAGATTTTTTTTTTAAAAAAAAATACTAACTATACGAAAGCTCAATTAATAACTACTCATTTAACAATCTGAAATAATCCTAATCAAGCACATATAGAAACCTATTTGGAACTATGTATTACACTATCAGCACAAATCAAATCAATTAATTGCGAAGATAATCACATGGAATACATCTAATTAACCTACAATTTACTACTTAACAGTTCAGCATTATTACAATTTGATTATAATGAACAATCTATTAAATCACAGAAATGCTATCTAAGGCATGGTAGAACTATTAAAGCTATAAGTCTTCAGCACAAAATCATCTTCAATTTCATTTCTAAAGCCTGAGATTACAAGTATGTACCTGAAAGTTTCAGAAAAATGAAAGAGGATAAGTCAGGATCAATCAACAGCAGCTAATGGCTTCAACAATGAAATCAACAGCCAGGAAATTTTCAAACTCCAACAGAAAAATGCAAATTTCAATCCACACGATTTACTAAACAGCCTTAAGAGGATTTGGACAACTAAACTTCAAATAGAAACAGAGCAATTGAACTATTTCTAATTTGAAAATCAATAGAACAGTATTTTTCTGGATTTTCACTAGAAATTTATATTGTTTTTGGAGTTTTTGCTATGAATTTCGAAGATCTATTCTGAATTTGAAAAAAAAAAAGAATTAGGGAGGGAAAATATGGAGATTCTCAAAACTTCTCAAACAAGGCAAATGAATGCCCATTTATAGATAATTCTAGGGTATAGCTTTAGATTTTATTTTACTCTTTAATTCCCTTTTTATTTCTATTTTTACCCCTTTATTTCTAACTTGTTGCACAAGTAAGTGCACTTATTTAGCTAAAATCTATACTAAAGCCCAATCTAGAAGGTTTTATGCCCCTTACAATCCCCATTCTACCCCTACTTCATTTCAGAATTTACCAAACCTGAGTAAACTACCCTTTTTCATGCCTATACTACCCTTGAAACCCCCTAGGAATTACTGTATTGCCCCAGCCCTGTATTGTCTACTTACTGTCCTTAGTTCTTTTCTTCTTTTCTCTTTTATATTATTAAAAACTAATTGTGATTAACTAATCTAAAAAACTATAACCAATCAACTTCTAATTATCAGAATCAATCCTAATTTTAAACTAATATCAGAAATCAATCAGAACCAATTCACACTTTTTAAAACTAAAACAGACATGAACACTTAATAACAAATCACACAGTCAAAGAAATAGAATAGAAGAAAACCTAAATCCATTAATTTGTTGTCAAAATTTAAACAATACAATTATTCTAATCAAGTAATCATTGATCGAATTTTAAAACCCTAAGAAACTCAGGTCTAAAGTATTATTTATAAAATATCAACAGAAATTCATACGAAACCAAACAGTAAACCCTAATTAAACTAATGCTTAATGTGAATTATTTAGTACTTGAACTGTTTACCAATCAGAATCAAGCGGGAATAAGAAAAGAGGAAAGAAACAAAGAAATAGAACTAAAATGAATTAATTTGAACTGGAAAGAACTTACAGTTGCAAAGCGAGCTCCGGTTAACCATGATTGCTTGAATCCTCCAGGATTCTTGATCCGTAAGATCTCTAATGGTGTGTTTTCTAAAAGAAAACACAATATTTGGGATATTACGGTCAAGAATCCCCAAGAATTGAGTTATGGTTCTTGACCAAAAAAATAAAAAAGAAATTTTTGAGGAATCACGGGCAGATTCGAAGGGAGATACTATGGGGGTTGGATAAAGGAAGAAGCGGAGGTATCAAGGTTTTAATTTGGGGGCAAAAGGAGTGACCGGCATCATGGCCGGAAAACTTCAACCGGAGATTCGATGAACTCCGGCAAGATTTGAGGGAAACCAGTAGTAGGGATGGAAACAAGGCTTCATGGTGAGTCTATGGTGTTTTTCTGGAAGTCATTGGAGTAAGTGGTGTTCGTCGGCGGTATGGTTCCGGCGAAATAGATGGTGATATTCGAGGAGATAGGGTAAGATTCGAAGGAAACTGGATACAGGGGTGAGAAGAGGAAGGGGAGAGTATTTTGTGGTGTTAATTTGGCGGGGTTTGGCACAGGTAGCGTTTCCCGCCGGTGAGGACTCCGGCGAGGTCGGCGGCAGAGGAGGAGGGGTATGATGAAGACGATGAAATTATTTTAGGGTTAAGGTATATTTGGAATGTTTTATTTAATTTGTGTATTAATCCGGGACCGTTGGATGGAGGTGAATGGATGGCCAAGATCATTTGATCATTATTTAAAACGGTGTCGTTTGGTATTTTGGACCGGACTAGGTCAGACTTGGGCTGGTGCAGGGCTGGGGCGAATTGGGTTGGGGTATGGTTGTGTGTATTTGGGCTTGTCTTAATTTCAGCCCAAGATAGCAGTCCATTTCCTTTCATCTTTTCCTTTTTGTTTTCTTTTGCTTTGTTTTCATTTTTTTATTTTTGTATTTTTATTTTGTACCTTCTAATAAAAATGTAAAAATTAACATAAAAATCTAATTATACCATTTATCCCCTAAAATTATTTAAAATCATATTTAAAGATGCAACAATTATCAATAAAATGTCCTAAGAATTATTTTTTGTGATTTTCTTTAAATTGTTCTAAAATGTATTAATACCTACTTAATACCAAAATGTGAAATTAAAATCCTAATGCAAATGCATATTTTTTGTACTTTTTAATATGAATTATTATGCAACCAATCACAAAATGCATCAAAATTCATAAAAATTGTAAAATCATTTTATTTAAAATTTTTGGAATAATTTGCTTAGGGCAAAAATCACGTGCTCACAGCTGCCCCTCTTTACCTGGAAACACGAAGAGTTTTCGTGCAAAAACAAGTGAGCGGAAATGAGAGATTTTTGCCCGTTCGCATATTCCGTGTAAAGCATTTTGAAAGAGTTGACCGCACCCTGCTTCAGAGGCTGCCTATATATCCCGGGCTAAACGAGAATCAGGTCAGTGTAGTTCAGGAATGTCTGGTAGATGGGACTACCAGGAGCTGTGATTTTACTGCTGTTGCTGCTATTACTGCTTGCTGACCCCCTTATTACACCGTGGTAAAAAGAAGCTAGCCTAAGCTATGATCTATGGGTTACAAAAATCCTAGGTATGCCTTCAAACTTTCTCTTGCTTGCCTTGAACTTGTATCTTGTATTCTTCCAATGGAATTCTTGTTGTTGCCTTGATGATGTTTTGCCATTTCTCCTGATGTTGATACTCGACTATTATGATTTGAAATATGTCTCCATTATTCAGGTGTGCTTCTGCTTATGATGCTTGAAAAGATATTCCCTTGTTCTCCAGGTGGGCTCCTGATTGTTATGCTTGAAAAGGTATTCCCTTGTTCTCCAGGTGGGCTCCTGATTGCGATGCTTGAAAATGTGTTCCCTTGTTCTCCAGGTGGGCTCCTGATTGCGATGAAACGGACAAACACAGAAAATTTTCTGCCCCAGTATGGTGACTGGGCACATCATGTTATCAGATATTAAAATTAAAGGCTAGAATTTAGATTGTACTTCCCTTATTTTACAGGTGGGTGCCTGCTTGCTGAAACTTGAAATGGGNTTTGATAACTGGGCGCGTTGTGTTACCGAATATTAAACTTGAAAGATAAGACTTGCATTATACTTCCCTTGTTCTTTAGGTGGGCGCCTGGCTGCTGCGTTTGAAATGTATTCCCTTATTTTTCAGGTGGGCTCCTGCTTGCCAGCTTTGGAAAGCATTCCCTTGTTATCCAGGTGGGCTCCTGCTTGCTGGCTTTGAAAACTATTCCCTTGTTATCC
>MU701602.1:108735-152288 GCA_026770625.1 Nicotiana glauca | reverse complement strand
TAACAAGTGACTCCAAAAAGAGATGGACTTCGAATGGCTACTTCTCATCTCCCATTAGTAATTAAACAGGATTGCATTGGACAGTATTGAAATGCTCGAAACCTCGGTAAAAAATGAAAGTTAGCTGGCCTACCTAAGTGTGATTATGAGTTCGTCATTATAAACGCGCATTACGCGCCTCTAAAAATGGATTGGAGTGTCTACAACAAACTGCATAGGGTACTAATTAGTTGATTCAGTTGGAACAAGTTGGTGTAATCAGGTCAATAATATTTCCGTGATTGACAGTAAACTTTTGTTTCAAATTAAATTTCGGTCATGGGTTTGAGCACTAGGCGCAAAGGCCCGTGGAGAATGCCTCGTTTAAATTCAATACCTGTCTTAAATAGCGATACATTAGTATGGTAATTAATTAGGTCTCTTTCTTTTACTATATTTAGAGACCAACAAAAATAGAAAACTATAGATTACTTTAGGATATCCTTTAAAGCAAATGAGATGAGCCTCGCCAAATAAAAATGAATAAATTGCGGGGCCCTCAAATAATTGTTTATATAAGATTATTAGACTTCGGGATGAGCTGTTTAGTGAATGGTGTAGCTTTTTCCAAAATAATAACGCGTTAGACTCTTTAGGCGCGTATTTTAACATTACCTTCTTAAGTATGGGTGCACATTTATGTGACCCAAATCCAAATCTCAACGAAGTCGAAATGTGTCGATAATCACGGGTACATTGATTGTAACGTGATTCGAGGTACATTTTCACGACGTTGCAATTCTCTTTTAAAAAATAATAAATAATAAAAGCGGTTAATTAGCTTTCAAATAATAAATGAGACGAGCCTCGCCAAATAACACGCAAATTGCGGGGCCCTCAATAGATGGTTATTTTAAATGCTTAGATTTCGGGACAGGCCGTTTAGCTAATTTTACGGCCTTCTCAAAATATTGATACGCTAGTCGCTTTAGGCGCGCCTTTAATAATTTATTTTCTTAAACTCAGGTGCACATTTATGTGACCAAAATCCAAATCTCAACGAAGTCGAAATGTGTTAAAGGCCACAGGCGTACTGGTACGGTATGGTCCGAAATACATTTTCACGACATTGCAATTCTTTGTTAAAATAATAATAATAATAATCACAAGCGATTAAAGGTTAAAATTTGCAAATAAGTTAAAGCATGTATAAAAATCAGATAAAATCAAATACAACAGTTGAGCGACCGTGCTAGAACCACGGAACTCGGGAATGCCTAACACCTTCTCCCGGGTTAACAGAATTCCTTATCCGGATTTCTGGTTCGCGGACTGTAATACAGAGTCACTCTTTTCCTCGATTCGGGATTCAACCAGTGACATGGGACACCATAAATCTCCCAAGTGGCGACTCTGAATCTTAATAATAAATTCCGCCTCGATTGTCCTTTAATTGGAAAAACTCCCTTCTACCACGCCCTTCGCGGGGTGCGGTAGCGCCAAAAGGAGGTGTGACAGTGATTTGATTTGTTCATTTTTGTTAATTTCTGATTGTTAGTACTCTTTGGATAATTAGGATTGGTTATAGCTGTTTGAATTTATAATTAGTAGATGATTAATCATGGAGTTAAAATAAATTAGTTTGGGTTAATAAATTCAGGGGTAAAACGGTTGAGTTGCAGTAGATTTACTTTAGTAAATTCAGCTTAGTTTCAGGGGCATTTTGGGGATATAAAAGGGGTTAGCAGTAATTAACAAAAGGAAGAGAAGGTATTTTGGGGTATAGGAAATGGTTTATGTTACGACCCAAAGGGTCATCACTTATTTTCTCAATCATTTCGAGCTTCTGAGGCCTTGAAAAAAACCTCATTTATAGTTGCCTCTATTTGCGTGTGCAATCCGGGCGCGAAGCCAAATGTTTTTTATGTTGAAATATATGAATTATGCGAAAAATTTGAAGAATTTTGATATTAATATTGATATAGCTGACTTTGGTCAACATTTCGAGTAAATGGACCCGGACCCGTGATTTGACGGTTTCGTAAAATCCGTAGAAAAATAAGGGACTTGGGCGTATGCCCGAAATCGAATTCCGAGGTCCCACGCCTGAGAAATGAATTTTTCTGTTAAATTGTTTTCTGAAAATGTTTAAGGAAAATAAAAATGAAATTTGATCAAAAGTAACAGTATCGGGCTCGTATTTTGATTCCGATGCCCGGTACAAGTCATATATGTTGGTTAAGCGTTTCCTTTAAAGTTTGGTTGAAAACTTACGTCGTTTGACATGTTTCGGCCTTAAATTCGAAAATTTGGAAGTTTATGAAAATTGAAAGATTTCATGGATTTTAAGGCTCAATTCATTGAATTTGATGTTATTTTAGCGATTTGATCGCTCGAGCAAGTTCATATGATATTTTTAAGTCAGTGTGCATATTTGGTTTGGAGCCCCGAGGGCTCGGGTGAGTTTTGGATAGGCCACAAGTTCATTTATGCATGTTTGGAAGTTGTTGTCATGCCTGACCTGCAGGCTTCGCAATTGCGAAGCCAGCCTTGCAATTGCGAGAATCCCCCCGGGCAGCTGACTTCGCAAATGCGAAGAAAACATCGCAAATGCGATGCTTGCCCAATTCTCTCAGGCTTCGCAAATGCGAAGAAAACATCGCAAATGCGATGCCTGCCCAATTCTCTCAGGCTTCGCAAATGCGAAGAAAACATCGCAAATGCGATGCCTGCCCAATTCTCTCAGGCTTTGCAAATGCGAAGAAAGCATCGCAAATGCGAACACCTCCCTTTATCCCAGAGTTCGCAAATGCAAAGAAATACATCGCAAATACGAAGTCAGTATTCTTCTTCTCAGTTCGCAAATGCGAACATTTATCTCGCAATTCCCATGACTGCTGGGTTCGCAATTGCGAACCCATCTTCGCAATTGCTATACCTGCACCTGTATATTTCACACTTACAGGATTTTGAAGCTTCATTTCTATATTTTTCAAAACTCAAACACCTCTGGCGATTTTTCACGAACTCCCTCCCCTCCAAATCATTTGTAAGTCAACTTTTACTTAATTTCTTCAATCTTTAATATCATTTATCATGTTTTCATCTAAAAATCAAGGTTTTTCATGGGTAAAAATGGGGATTTTGGGTAGAACTTAGGTTTTCTTAAAATTTGGGGATTTGGACCTCAATTTGAGGTCCGATTTCAAAACAAATCATAGATATGAACTCGTGAGGTCATGGGTGAATTTATTTTGGTTCGAACATCGTGTTTTGACCAAGCAGGCCCGGGGTCGGTTTTGCAAATTTTGGGCAGAATGTTGGAAAAATTATATTTAGGCTTTTGAACTAGTTTGTTGAGTAGTATTGATGATATTAAATCAATTGTGTATAGATACGATTGAATTGGAGCCAATTTTGAAAGGAAAAGGCATTGCTAAGGATTGAGATGGTCGTAAACCTTCGAGGTAAGTGTTTGATCTATCCTAGCTCGAGGGAATATGAGTTGAGTATAATTGCTATTTGTTATATGTAGTGTCGACGTATAGGCATAGTGACAAGTATCTATACGTCGGGGGTCGAGCATGACCGTGAGTCTTAAATTGATAATCTTATGTGATTATATGGAAGGAGATGATTATTGGTTTCATATCGGTAAATATATATATTGTGGATTAATTATTATTGGTTTATACCGGTAATATATATATGGTTGATTAAAGATTATTGGTTTCATACCGGTAATATATATTGTGGATTAATTATTATTGGTTTAATACTGGTAATATTTATAGTGTTGATTAAAGACTATTGGGTTCCTGCCGGTAATATATATTGATTATTGTTATTGGCCATAGATGCCAGTGACACATTAATGAAATGGGATCCTGTGGCATGCCGACCACTTATACATTATTGAAATGGGATCGTGTGGCACGCCCACCACTTATATATTATGAAATGGGATCGTGTGGCACGCCGACCACTTATACATTAATAAAATGGGATCGCGTGACACGTCGACCACTAACAGATAATGATTATTGATATTGGCCATAGTTGCCGGTGATATATTATGTTTTTTCTTGAAAAAATAAATAAATGAAAGAATGATATTATAATGGGAGTGAGTGGTCGCACTCCTGTAATAAGATGAGTTGAGTTAGAAAGTGAATTAAAATCCTTTATATTATTTCTAGCAATGTATATATATATATCCTGTGGCTACTCCAGAGCATGTTTTCTCTTCTTAAATATTAGATGTTGTTTTCCTGCTATTTTGTTGCATATATATTTTTAACTGTACAGTTTATGTGGGTGTCTGGTCCTAGCCTTGTCAGTACTTCGCTGGGATAGGCCAGGCACTTACCAGCACATGGGGTCGGTTGTGCTGATGCTACACTCTGCGCTCTTTTTGCGCAGATACAGGTTTTGGACAGCAGCGGCGGCAGTAGTGCGATTGTTGATACTCCGACCACCGAGACATCGAGGTAGCCTTGCAGGCGTCCGCAGGACCCGTTGTCTCTTCTATCCTTACTTTTCAGTCTGTTATCTCATGTATTCGAGATAAACAGTTTTGTAGTTCTTTTAGACGGTTATGTGTATTATTCTTAGAAGTTTGTGAGTATTTTGACACCAGTTCTTGGGTAGTGATTTATGTTTGAATTTCGGTATCGCAACTAGTTACGTTCACTAAGTCTTTCGCTAAATTAATGTATTCCGCTGTAATTATAGTTTTATGTCTAAATGTTTTAAAATGAGATATCCGATAAAAATGTGAATGTAAGTAAGATTCGGCTTGCCTAGCTCCCACTAGTAGGCGCCATCACGACTCCCGATGGTGGGAAATCCGGATCATGACAAGTTGGTATCAGAGCTCTAGGTTACATAGGTCTCACAACTCACGAACAAGCTTAGTAGAGTCTAAGAGATCAGTACGGAGACGTCTGTACTTATCTCACAGAGGCTACAGAGTTAGGAAAAGTTCCACATTTGTTCTTTCTTGTCATGCGGTTCTGTTTCTTAAAGCTAGTTGAATTTATACTCTTGTCTTCCCACGAGTGGGGAAGTCACGTACCTCTTCTTCAGCCGAACAACGGCACAAGCCGGTGATGGATCAACTACGCCTTCAGAAGTTTTGCGGAAGTCGGGTAGGTTTCACCAAACTCTTCGCTACCACCTTCAGCGGTGCATCTTTTGAGGACCCACGAGATTTTCTTGACCGTTGCGATGAGGTATTGTAGAACGTGAGAATAGTCAAAAGCGAGAGGGTTGATTTTGCTATTCTTCGGTTGGCGAATAGAGGTAGTGGAAAGATAATGTATTTACCAGACCAGTTGTGGTTCCAACGAAAGATGCAAATGTATCAAGAGAACACCTAATGAATCGTATGGTGGTTCAATGGACCTTGACGTTTGGTTGATTTATGTGAGTTGTGAAAGACTAATATTGT
Organism: Nicotiana glauca; assembly: GCA_026770625.1. NCBI lineage: Eukaryota > Viridiplantae > Streptophyta > Magnoliopsida > Solanales > Solanaceae > Nicotiana > Nicotiana glauca. The sequence goes on along the minus strand of MU701602.1, from coordinate 146,857 downwards.
GGATTATCGGATGTTGTGACTTTACTTAGCGCCAAATGGGAAATTCCACTATTAGTGAAGGGATTGTATGGCCATGTGTTATGTCAGTTTTGGCTTGGAATGTATATATATGGTACGGAAAAGTCCCCCAAATAATTTATACATATTTAAGGTTTGGTACTTTACAGGGGTGAGAATCGCCCCCAAAGATCAATGAAGAGTATATGAATAAATGAGGTAGTTCAGCATTGTCAAGCCTACGAAGAGGGCAGACTGGCCAATGCAACACTACCTACTCAACTCTATTTTAAGAAATGTTTTGAAGGAGTTTACCTCCCGATTTCTCTGCAATATGTGGTATATGTGATCTTAACGGTTGTGCCAGGTCACCATGACAGTGTCCGAATATGTCATCAGCTTCAATAAGTTAGCTGAGCCTCAAAGGAATTGTTGTGAATGTGGTAGATTGGGGATATATAATTTATGAAAGTACTCAGGCTACGTGCCCCGTTGCAGTCAATACTCAGCTTACATGACCTGCCAGAAGTAGGGGTCAGGATGTTAGAGGTGGAGGTGAGACTCCTAGAGGTGGAGACCCAGCCGTTGATATAATTTCTATGGTATAGCTAAGGTCACTATACCAGATGGTGTCATCACATGTACAATTCTGATCGTTACGAAAAGGATATTTTTTCTTTAATTTGATTTGGTTTTGAAAAATTGAGGCGAGTCCTCTTAATATGCTCCACTCATGAGTGAGCTTTGTAATCCTTAAATCTACTTATGTGAATACTCACGTTGAGCTATTATATGGAGATAGCTATCCCTATTATTGTGTGTTGGTCCCTAAGAATATTTATGAGGCTAAAAGTGATTTTTATTACTTACTACAGTGGGTTTTGATGTTATTTTAGGATAATGAATATCAATTGTAAATTATACGCCCTATCGGTATGAGGGTTCACTATATATTGTCATTTTCTTGAAGGAATTATTGAAAAGAAGAAAGATGAAAAAAAAAAATCAGTTGCCACAATGTGCAAGTACTTGTGATTCAAGAGTTGAGGACGAGATCCTTAAATTTTTATATAATGTGAAATATTCTTAACTGAGCTACAAGCTGCGGTGGATGTTATATAAGGACAAGGTCCTGGTGGTGAAAAGTTTATGTGTTCAAAATTCTCCTTTTATGAAATTATAATTTTTGTACTATATTTTAAATGGGAGTCATGCCTGTTAGGCTTATTTGACAATTCTTGTATAATTTCTATTCATACTTAGCCATTTCTATTTTTGATATGTACTTTATGATGCGTAGTCGGTTGTGGAAATATTTCTAGGAGTTGTTTTGGTATCACACTGACAGGTGGATAGGCCCAATTACAGGGGAGACTCTGCCGAAGTTTCTAAAAAACTTGGGAGTTAGGAGAATTTGGGCTGACAGGCATGTCTTTTAGGCTGAAAAATGCCCCAACAACTCTTATGGAGTTGATGAACCAAGTGTTCATGCCTTATTGAGACTTGCTCGTGATAGTCTTCATTGATGACATATGGATATACTCCCACAGTCAGGAGGAGCATGAGCAGCACCGCAGAATTGCTCTTTAGACTCTGAAAAATAGTTAGCTATATGCAAAATTTTCAAACTGTAAGTTCTGGTTGAGTTCAGTTGCATTTCTGGGTCATATTGTATCAGCAGAGGGTAATCAGGTTGATCTGAAGAAGATTGAGACAGTCAAGAACTGGCCTGGACAAACATTAGCCACAAAGATCCGGAGTTTCTTGGGATTAGCAGGTTCTTATCGGCGGTTTGTGGAGGGGTTTTCATCTATTGCGACCCCGATGACCAGATTGATGCAGAAAGGTATCCAGTTCGAATGGTCAGATGAATGTTAGGCGAGCTTTCAGAAGCTCAAGACAGCTTTGACCACAACACCGGTGTTGGTTTTGCCCACAGGTTCGGGACCCTATACTGTATATTGCTATGCTTCCCGTATTGGGCTTGTTGCAGTATTAATGCAGGATGGCAAGGTTATTGCCTATGCTTCGAGGCAGTTGAAGATTCATGAAAAGAACTATCCAGTACATGATCTGGAGTTGGCAGCGATTGTTCATGCATTGAAGATATGGAGGCATTATTTGTATGGTGTGGCATGTGACTTATGTACCGATCACAAAAATCTCCAGTACCTGTTTAAACAGAAGGAATCGAATTTGAGGCAGAGAAGGTGGTTAGAGTTGTTGAAAGATTATGACGTCACCATTTTATATCACCCGGGAAAAGCAAATGTGGTGGCCGATGCCTTGAGCAGGAAGTCAGCCAGTATGGGCAGTCTTGCTTATATTCCGGTCGATCAGAGGCCGCTTGCTTTAGATGTTCAGGCCTTAGCCCACCGATTTGTGAGGTTGGATATTTCGGAGCCTAGTCGAGTGCTAGCTTGCACGGTTGCTCGCTCTTCATTATTGGAGCGTATCCGCGATCGGCAATTTGATGATCCTCATTTATGTGTCCTTAAAGACACGGTTCAGCGAGGAGGTGCCAAGCAGGTCACCTTAGATGCTGATGGAGTTCTGAGATTGCAAGGGCGAATTTGTGTGCCAAATGTTGATGGGTTTCGAGAATTGAATCTAGAGGAAGCTCACAATTCCCGGTATTCTATTCATCCAGGCGCAGCAAAGATGTACTAGGATTTACGGCAACATTATTGGTGGCGTAGTATGAAAAAGTTATTGTTGCGTATGTAGCACAGTGTTTGAACTGTCAACAGGTTAAATATGAGCATTAGAGACCTGGTGGTTTATTTCAGAGAATTGAGTTCCTGAGTGGAAGTGGGAGCGGATCACTATGGACTTCGTTACTGGACTTCCGTTAACCCGGAAGAAGTTTGATGCGGTTTGGGACATTGTTGATAGATTGACCAAGTCAGCGCATTTTATTCATGTGGCAGTCACCTATTCATCTGAGAGATTAGCTGAAATTTATATCCGGGAAATTATTCGCCTTTACGGTGTACCGGTATCTATCATTTCAGATCGAGGTACGCAGTTTACCTCACATTTCTGGAAAGCAGTTCAGCGAGAGTTAGGCACCCAGGTGTAGTTGAGCACAACATTTCATCCTCAGACGGTTGGACAGTCCGAGGGGACTATTTAGATATTGGAGGATATGCTCCGAGCCTGTGTTATTGACTTTGGAGGTTCGTGGGATCAGTTCCTGCCTTTGGCAGAGTTTGCTTATAACAACAGCTATCAATCGATCATTCAGATGGCTCCTTATGAAGCCTTATATGGAAGGCCATGTCATTCTCCGGTTGGATGGTTTGAACCGTGAGAGGCTCGGTTGTTGGGTACAGATCTAGTTCAGGAGGCCTTAGATAAGGTCAAGATCCTCCACGATAGGCTTCGTACAGCTCAGTCCAGGCAAAAGAGCTATGCAGATCGTAAGGTTCAAGATATAACTTTCATGGTTGGTGAGCGGGTATTGCTCCGAGTGTCGCCTATGAAGGGCGTGATAAGATTTGAGAAGAAAGGCAAACTTAGCCCCAGGTTTATTGGCCCATTCGAGATTCTTGATCGTGTGGGAGAGGTGGCTTATAAACTTGCCTTGCCACCTAGCTTGTCAGCTGTGCATCCAGTGTTTCATGTATCCATGCTCCGAAAATATCACGGCGATCCATCGCACGTGTTAGATTTTGGAACTGTCCAATTGGACAAGGATCTATCTTATGAGGAGGAACCAGTAGCTATTCTAGACCGGCAGGTTCGACAGTTGAGGTCGAAGAGTTTTCCTTCTGTGCGAGTTCAGTTGAGAGGTCAGCCTCCTGAGGCATCGACCTGGGAGTCAGAGTCTGACATGCGGAGCCATTATCCTCATCTATTCCCTGACTCATGTACTTCTTTCTTTTGTCCGTTCGAGGACGAACGGTTGTTTTAGAGGTGGAGAATGTGACAACCCAAAGGGTCATCACTTGTTTTCGCAGTCATTTCGAGCTTCAAAGGCCTTGAAAAAAACCTCATTTATAGTTGCCTCAATTTGCGTGCGCAATCCGGGCGCGAAGCCGGAAATTTTTTTATGTTGAAATATATGAATTATGTGAAAAATTTGAAGAATTTTGATATTAATATTGATATAGTTGACTTTGGTCAACATTTTGGTTAAACGGACCCGGACCCGTGATTTGACGGTTTCGTAAAATCTGTAGAAAAATATGGGACTTGGGCGTATGCCCGGAATCGAATTCCGAGGTCCCAGGCCTGAGAAATGAATTTTTCTGTTAAATTGTATTCTGAAAATGTTTAAGGAAAATGAAAATGAAATTTGATCAAAAGTAATGGATAGGGATCGTATTTTGGTTCCGATGCCCGGTACAAGTCATATATGTTAGTTAAGCGCTTCCTCTAAAGTTTGGTTGAAAACGGACGTCGTTTGACGTGTTTCGGCCTTAAATTGGAAAATTTGGAAGTTTATGAAAATTGAAGGATTTCATGGATTTTAAGGCTCAATTCATTTAATTTGATGTTATTTTAGCGATTTGACCGCTCGAGCAAGTTCGTATGATGTTTTTGAGTCAGTGTGCATATTTGGTTTAGAGCCCCGAGGGCTCGGGTGAGTTTTGGATAGGCCACAAGTTCATTTTTGCATGTTTGGAAGTTGCTGTCATGCCTGACATGCAGGCTTCGCAATTGCGAAGCCAGCCTCGCAATTGCGAGAATCCCCCTGGGCAACTGACTTCGCAAATGCGAAAAAAACATCGCAAATGCGATGACTGTCGAATTCTCTCAGGCTTCGCAAATGCGAAGAAAACATCGCGAATGCGATGCCTGCCCAATTCTCTAAGGCTTCACAAATGCGAAGAAAGCATCGCAAATACGAACACCTCCCTTTAGCCCAGAGTTCGCAAATGCGAAGAAATACATCGCAAATGAGAAGTCCGCATTCTTCTTCTCAGCTCGCAAATGCGAACCTTTATCTCGCAATTCCCATGACTGTTGGGTTCGCAATTGCTAACCCATCTTTGCAATTGCTATACTTGCACCTGTATATTTCACACTTACAGGATTTTGAAGCTTCATTTCTATATTTTTCAAAACTCAAACACCTCTGGCGATTTATCACGAACTCCCTCCCCTCAAAATCAGCTGTAAGTCAACTTTTACTTAATTTCTCCAATCTTTAATATCATTTATCATGTTTTCATCTAAAAATCAAGGTTTTTCATGGGTAAAAATGGGGATTTTGGGTAGAACTTAGGTTTTCTAAAAATTTGGGGATTTGGACCTCAATTTGAGGTCCGATTTCAAAACAAATCATAGATATGAACTCGTGAGGTCATGGGTGAATTTATTTTGGTTCGAACATCGTGTTTTGACCAAGCAGGCCCGGGGTCGGTTTTGCAATTTTTGGGTAGAATGTTGGAAAAATTATATTTTGGCTTTTGAACTAGTTTGTTGAGTAGTATTGATAATATTAAATCAATTGTGTATAGATACGATTGAATTGGAGCCAAATTAGAAAGGAAAAGGCATTGCTAAGGATTGAGTTGGTCGTAAACCTTCGAGGTAAGTGTTTGATCTATCCTACCTCGAGGGAATATGAGTCGAGTATAATTGCTATTTGTTATATGTAGTGTCCGACGTATAGGCATAGTAACAAGTATCTATACGTCGGGGGTCGAGCATGACCGTGAGTCTTAAATTGATAATCTTATGTGATTATATGGAAGGAAATGATTATTGGTTTCATATCTGTAAATATATATATTGTGGATTAATTATTATTGGTTTATACCGGTAATATATATATGGTTGATTAAAGATTATTGGTTTCATACCGGTAATATATATATTGTGGATTAATTATTATTAGTTTAATACCGGTAATATTTATAGTGTTGATTAAAGACTATTGGTTTCCTGCCAGTAATATATATTGATTATTGTTATTGGCCATAGATTCCAGTGACACATTAATGAAATGGGATCGTGTGGCACGCTGACCACTTATACATTAATGAAATGGGATCGTGTGGCACGTAGACCACTTATATATTATGAAATGGGATCGTGTGGCACGCCGACCACTTATACATTAATGAAATGGGATCGTGTGGCACGCCGACCACTAACAGATAATGATTATTGATATTGGCCATAGTTGCCGGTGATATATTATGTTTTGTCTTGAAAAAAAATAAATAAATGAAAGAATGATATTAAAATGGGAGCGAGTGGTCGCACTCCTGTAATAAGATGAGTTGAGTTAGAAAGTGAATTAAATTCCTTTATATTATTTCAAGCAATGTATATATATATCCTGTGGCTACTCCAGAGCATGTTTTCTCTTCTTAAATATTAGATGTTGTTTTCCTTCTATTTTGTTGCATATATATTTTTAACTGTACAGGTTTATGTGGGTGTCTGGTCCTAGCCTTTTCAGTACTTCGCTGGGATAGGACAGGCACTTACCAACATCGGTTGTGCTGATGCTACACTCTGCGCTCTTTTTGCGCAGATACAGGTTTTGGACAGCAGCAACGACAGTAGTGCGATTGTTGATACTCCGACCACCGAGACATCGAGGTAGCCTTGCAGGCGTCCGCATGACTTGTTGTCTCTTTTATCCTTACTTTTCAGTCTGTTATCTCATGTATTCGAGATAAACAGTTTTGTAGTTCTTTTAGATGGTTATGTGTATTATTCTTAGAAGTTTGTGAGTATTGTGACACCAGTTCTTGGGTAGTGATTTATGTTTGAATTTCGGTATCGCAACTAGTTACGTTCACTAAGTCTTCCGCTAAATTAATGTATTCCGCTGTAATTATAGTTTTATGTCTAAATTTTTTAAAATTTAGATATCCGATAAAAATGGGAATGTAAGTAAGATTCAGCTTGCCTAGCTCCCACTAGTAGGCGCCATCACGACTCCCGATGGCGGAAAATCCGGGTCATGACAGTTTAATAGTAGTAATAATACAATTTCAGGGGTAATAAGGGCATAAAAAAGGGTAGTTTAGTAAATTTTAAAATGAAGTGAGTGTAATAAAGGAATTTCAATAGGATAGAATCTTCTAGATAGGCGGCATTAGTATAATTCTCAATAAATAAGTATAACTACTTGTATTACAAGTTAAAAATAAAGGGTAGAAATGAAATAAAAGAGTGACTAATGTATAAACACTCAAATTTGAGTTTTCCTCCAGATTTACATCTATAAATAGGCATTGATATGCCTTGATTTACAAATTTGAAAATCTGAAAAAAAATTCTCCAAGCAATTTCTGCCTTCTTAGATCCAATTTCAAAATTCAAAGTTTCAAAAACTCAAAAACATTAAAAAACTGGTAGAAAACCCAAATACTGTTACATTTAGATTATGTGCAGCTTCCTAGTGAGATTGTGAATAACTTGAGGGCAAATGAAGTCATTTTAAATCAATTTGAATGATGTTGTTCCTGTTGCTGCAACTCAAGTTGTGGATTGAAGAAATTTGATTTTTCTTTTTTTTTTAAAAAACATCTATGTGCTATTGAAGTTGATTTCTGATCTGTTGTTGCTGTATAACTGTAGTTGATCCTTACTTCTCTTCATTGTTCTATATTCAGGTGCACAACTTTATTGTTGATGGCAATGAGCTGAAGTATGAATTCGTGTGATTGTTTAAGGCCTAAAATTCAGTTTAATTTCAAATTTCAATTGACGTGTTTGAGTATTAATTTGATGATGTTGTTACTTTAAACTATTATTACATTCATTGGATTGTATAAATGAACTGAACTGGACTGTGTATACTACTATTTGCCAGATTCGTATAAAGGTTGATTTCAAATTAGGTTAGCAAAACAAGTACATGATATTGGTGGTTAATGTCCTACTGGTTGCTTTCATAAACTCATAATACCTGTAGTTGTTATTTTCACTGTCAATTAGTAATTAAACATGACTGTACTGCAGTATCAAATTGTTTTGAGTTTCAGTAGTATAAAAGTATAAATAAACAGAGATAAAATCACAGTTAGCCAAGTAGGATTCTAAATTTGTTGTTGATCCTTACACAATTTTGAGTGACTAATAGTGGAATCATGGTAATAATTGATTGACTTGAAACAATTTGTAGCATGTTGTCCTGTTAAATTCATTTTATTCCACGATTAATATAAAAATGATTTTAGTTCGAATATGAATTATGGACTTAAACACAAAGGCCCAATTATTCACGCAATTTTTTTACTGAAATACTCACATACATATGCCCAGGCCAAAAAAAATATTTCTTCATTCCGTGTAAATAAGAGCTAAGCTGTGTTGGGCCAAAACTCAGTTTGCATGACTTGGATCAAGCTTGAATCCCCAAAGCTTTGTTAAAGCTAAAAATAAGAATTAAAGGGTTCACATATATAATACTAAAAAATAAATAATTAGGAACATGGAAAATTAATCCGTAAATATGAAATTGGGTCTTGGGTTAGGTAGCGGGTTCAAGCTAAAAGCTTTTATCCTTTTCTTTGAATTCGGACTTGAATTCAAGATTCAAATTTATATTCATGAATTAATTGACCTATAGAGACAAACAATAATAGAAAATTTAGTTACTTTAGTTTGGCCTTTAATAATAAATGAGACGAGACTCGCCAAATCAAATACATAGTTGTGGGGCCCTCATTAATTACTAAAAATACTTAGTATTAGGGATATGCCGTTTAGCGAATTTCACGGCCTTCCCAAAAGATATAACACATTAGTCGCTTTAGGCGCGTTTTAATTAAATTACTTTCCTAAATACGGGTGTGCATTACATGCAACCCAAATCCAAATCCAACAACGTCGAATAAGAATGTGTCGAGGATCCGGGTGCATTTCATGTGACGTGATCCGAAAACATATTCTTAAACGATGTTCACTTTCTTAAATAAAATAATTGACAAAAAGCGGTAATTAATTCTAAAATTGCACAAGTAGGGTAACATGTATATAAAAAATTAAAATTTAGCCAAATATAGCAGTTGAGCGACCGTGCTAGAACCACGGAACTCGGGAGTGCCTAACACCTTCTCCCGGGTTAACAGAATTCCTTACCCGGATTTCTGGTTCGCGACTGTTGAATAGAGTCAAACCCTTTCCTCGATTCGGGATTCAAACCGGTGACTTGGGTCACCATAAATCTCCCAAGTGGCGACTCCGAATCTTAAATAAAAACGGATCCCGTTTCGATTGTCCTTAAAGTGGAAAAACTTCTTTCTTTATTATATCCCTTCTCCGGGATGTAGTAAAAGCCCTAAAGATCTTTGGAAAAAGGAGGTGTGACAACCAACACCTATGACTCCCAACCATCCCACTTTCAATCACCACCAGCTCGCCAAAATTATCCAAGACCAAGACTTAATTTCAACCGCAAACTACCCAGACAATACACCGTCATTGCTGAGCCCTCGACAGTTATACGAAAGGTTGAAAGCCGCGGGTTGCGTCATCCCTATTCCCGCTGTTGTAAGGCTCCGGAAATTTTTTTCCGAGTAATTTAAGATTTTGGCGTGCCAAGGTAGGCTAAATTATTTTATTTCTTGTGCAAATAAGGATTTATGATATTATAGATATCAATTGGATATGGTAATAAGTGTATATGTCTTATTATAAGTGATTTGGGGTCTAAGGAGAGGCCTAAGTCTAAGCCAAGTTGGAAAATTGCATATTAGACGAAATTTGTAAATGAGTGCCCACAAGACCTCACTTTGAACAATCATATCTCCCGTTATATAAGGAGTTGTGTAAGGAACAACCTATCAAATTAAATTCCTTTGAGTCTTGTTTCCAACGCAACAAACCGTTTGTTATTCGAAGGTATATACAGAAGGTTATGACCATTTTACTGGTCAGGTGTCACTCGCGCGAACTGTGCGCGAACTTTGCATGAGCTCACGAGTTCGCGCGATTTTGCTCAGTATTCTGCCCCCGACGCGCGAACTATGCGCAAGTTCGCGCGCCTGGAAGGTTTTTAATACCCCAAGACTGGTCTAAAGAGTTCCCAAGTCTTTTTTGGGGTCAAGAATTGTTTCTCAAGGAGATTTCGTGCCAAACTTCATTACTATTATCCAAGGTAAGATTGTTGGAGTATTTTGAGTTGATTACTACTCTTAAACACATATATTAACAAGGATTAATCTGAAAAATCGATAGAATTTCATTCAAATCCTTGAATTTATCAAGAACACTACAAGTGAGGATTTTCAAGATTCTTGCTACAAGAGGTATGTCTATCATCTTTAACTACTCTATGGTGATTATTTATGTATGATATATACATTAGAACTCTTGGGATGATGATTGAAAGCCATAAGTGCCTAACCTAGGTTGTGTTGTTGTAGAGATTATGAATTGACTATGAACGAATGGATTTACATATGTTGTTGGAAGTTATAAATTGGTTAGGAATGATGGTGGAATGAATTGTTGGTTAGTGGTGATGGTTGGATGAACTAATACTATGGTTATGAGACGTAAAGATCTATACCTACAACGTGTTTGATAATAGGCCTAAATAGCATAAGTTATGGAATTTATTACTAATATTGGCCCTATTGAATGTTGTATTGTAGATTGAAGTTGCTTAAGTGTATTGGATCGTTGTAGTATCATTAAGGGGCGAATTTGAGGTATGTATGGCTAAAACCCCATCTTTTAAAAATCGAACTTCATTGATATTTGTGTGAATATGGAAAGATTAAAGTTGAATGGTTACATCAATTATTATTTTACAAGAATTGGTATTGCAATCTTATGTGCGTGAAAGATGTGTCTCAACATGATTAACGTGCTATCTTGATAACTTGAAAGAAGCAAAAGATATGAGTTATGTAATGAAATGCTAAAACCTTAAATTGAGATTTGAGCTGCATATATTATGCCAAACTATTTGAAATCTTTTATGTATAGAGACGTTTGAAGTAATCAAACGAATTTGGGAAATAGAGTGTGGCCAATGTGCCGAGAACTTGAACTATAATTGTATATTGTCATGAATGGAAAAGAACGATTCAAGAATAATTGGTGTAGTTGTTTGCTTGTGCCTTTGATGCGTTTTATTACGGGTTGGTGCATCTCCTCTATTGATTTGGAGGAATCCGTTGTGTTTAAAGTTCCATTGTCAATAAACTTGAGGTGTATAGTTTCGAAGATATTGTATATGCCGAGGATTCATGTTTCCTCTCATGTGTACTTGAAATCTTGGATTAAATGGCGTTATTTAAATCTATATTGACGTGAAATATGTGGAAATGATGTGGAATGTGGGAAATAAGAGATTGAGTTACAAAATGAGGCCTAGTTCCAAGCATGTTGTAATGATTGTGGCCCATGTGCCGCTTAATTGATATGTGGAACCTATGGACAGGCTATAAAATGCATAGGTGTATAATATAATATGTGGAACCTATGGACGGGCTATGAAACGCATAGGTGTATAATATAATATGTGGAACCTATGGACGGGCTATGAAATGCATAGGTGTATAATATAATATGTGAAACCTATGGATGGGCTATGAAACACATAGGTGTATGATATAGTATATGAAACCTATGGACGGGCTATGAAACGCATAGGTGTATAATATAATATGTGGAACCTATGGACGGGCTATGAAACGCGTAGGTGTATAATATAATATGTGGAACCTATGGTTGGGCTATGAAACACATAGGTGTATAATATGATATGTGAACCCAATGGACCGGCTATGAAGCGAAACTTAGAGGTATGGAAATTATGTGAAAGCTATGTGATCCCTTTTATTTGTTGATGTGGGAATTGTTAAAGCTTTTGATTTACTTTTATGATTTTTTTATTCTTGTTTGATAGTTCTTTCTAATTAGATGATATTTAGTTATACATACTAGTACAATTCAAATGTACTGACGTCCCTTTTGCCGGGGGCGCTACATTCGTGTTATGATTGTAGGTGGATCTATAGCAGGTACTCCAGTCCACCGAGAGTAGCACTCCTCTCCATCCCATCAATTGTATTGGTGAGCCCCACTTCCTCTTGAGGTCATGTGTGGTTCATGCCACCATCTTTTGAGTTTATTGTGTATTGTAAGGTATAGCCGGGGACTTGTCGCCGACAAGTATTGGTTGAGTTCCAAGTATTCATACAGGCTCCGTAGACACAATGTGGGTGGTGTATAAAAGTATTTTGGGTAGTAATGGTACGGTTCAGAATCGTGGTCCACGTTGGTAAATGTTGTATGTACTTGGTATCAATTGTTGAAAATGATAAAAAGTAGAAATGAACTCAAGTTGTAAGTTTATGCTTAAGTTTTAAATTTCTATTTCTAAAGAATAATGTATATTGGAATCACGGGGTAACGCATGGGATAGGAAAGGCAATTCCAGGTCCACTTGACTGGGGTCCTCCGATTGAGCGCCGGTCGTGTCCCTCGATTTTGGGGCATGACAAACTTGGTATCAAAGATTAAGGTTTTAAAGTATCCTTGGATGTCTCGGAGCCGTGTCTAGTAGAGTCCTTCTTATCGATGTGTTGTCGACCACATCTATAAGTTGGAGGCTACATGTACATTTAGGAATGCTACCCTTCTTCAACTCTCCAGATCGTGCAATAAAGCTTGACTATAAGATTATTTTCTTACTCGTGCGTTGAGATTCAAGGTATGTTTAAATGCTCTTTCGTCTATTTCAAGTAATGTTGTCATATGTCATGACCAATGGGCAAAGACATGGATATTAAGGAGATGCCACATGTATCTTGTTGAACAAATGGTGTGGATATATAGTATAAGTACATAGTACCATAAGTATACTTTATTTGAGAATGTGTTAAAAGTGATTACCCGCCCAAAGAAGCATTGATTTGATAAATGAGAGGAAAGCTTGAATAGCACACGTGGATAGTTGGATAAGTATGTAAATGATCCTAAGGTGTGAAAGAATATTGGTTATATAAGCACGTGATATATGAGAAAATGACCAAGAGATTAATGATGATAGTGTAAGTCTCTCACATGAGGTAACAAGTTATGAAATGAGACTCAATTGAACCCAAGATGAGAAGACCCTTGTACTACGAACTTTATAAGGACCAGAAATGTACGAAGTTGTATTACACTCATAAAGGATATTGACATGAGAAATTGGAATCCCAGACCTGTGTGGTTGAATAAGAGTGGAGAACTTATGATATTAATACTATGGTGACTTAAATCTCCCTAAAGTCGAATATATATATATATATATATAAAAATATATATATGAGGGATAGATGTATGAGATATATGCCCCTAAAGTTGCTAAATTCAATACTTGTGTCAAAATCTAGGACATTCGCCCCAAGTGGGGGAGGAAGGGTCGTCGCGAGGCCCCTTAAATACAATGAAACAAGAGTGAGACCATGTAGCTATGCTGTTTGAATATTTTGTTTAAGACATGCGTGGTCTAGAAAAGAGATAATGGGTAACATGACTCTCTGAAAAGATATGCTAATAATAGACAACTAGTACCCCAAGAAGGTGGAAGGTTAAGGAAGGTAAATTCTTCACACATGGCAATGTGAATGATATGGTCAACGATCCTAGAAAATAAAAGTATATTTGTAAAGGGATTTTATACTTGTTAGAATGTCAGGAGAAATGGAACCCAAGGAAGTACCATATGTCAAATATCAAAGATTGCAATTTTATTTTTAGAATGGGCTAATCATAGATTTGTGATTTAACCAAAATTCCAGGACATTAAGAAAGGCAGAACAAGTGGGAAAAATAAATGTTATGCTACAATAACCCAAGAGGGTATTTGGGCTTGATGGGAGCCTCTAAAGAATCTTACAAAAAGATAAGTGTTAAGTGATATGCGGATGAACACACTTTCCCACGAATATCCTAATAAGAGTTAAGAGGTGAGCCGGATGAAATAACTAAGGTAATAGACCACGTAACATATGGAAGAGTACGCGGCTGTTCACTAACTAGGAAGAATGAGGCGAGAAGAAATGGAGAGAAAACCTTTAAATTGAGATGGTCATGGTTATCATAAAATCCTTTGCATTAGAATGGTGGACTCGCTTAGAGCACAAGTGTTAATAAAAGTTATTAGAGAATAACCGCAATGCAACCGACTTGGGTGACACTAAATATCAACCAAAGGATCTAGAGATAGTTCATGTCTACATACAATGGAAAGTGAGAATATAGGTGGTGAATTTGTGGTATTGTAAACCGATTAAACTAGGCACAATGATATTACAAGTTCACAGGAGGAAGACAAGTGTGTGGCACAATAATGCTATCAATTATGTACTATGCATAAAATGGAATGGGAATGAAAGTTACCAGTTAGAAAGAAAAGATGGTACTAGTATATTCTCCAAGCCAAAGGGTGATCAATAAGGGAAAGACAACACAATCTACCAAAGGGCAAATGAAAGGTTCAGAATAGATTGAAAGTTGATAAACACTTGTTACGGACTAGACATGTTTAGCATGGTAACTCCTAAGCCCCAATATCAGGGAACTCTATTGGTAGCTACAATATGGGGAATAAGTGAGTTACTCATCGAGGATAGAATCAGGTGGACTAAGTCTTACATTTAAGAGTAAAACCAAAAGTCGTTGAAGAATTGAGGAGGATCTTAAGTTTCAGAGAATGCCCTTCTCGGGCCAGTGAACCTTCCTAAATTATATACATATAAAGGGTGTTGATATGTGTTTTGGGCAGTATTTAACCGTAAATAGGGATTGTGAGAATATTCACAGGGGAAGTAGTGTGGTTTCTTAAATTATATAAGGCACATATGGGGAGGAGAGGTTGGATAAGAAAAGTCGGAGCACAATGTTACCTTATATTTGATGCAATGTCGTGCAGAATGGTGTTATCAGGGTATGTGTGCAAGTTAGCAGGTGTTATTCATTTGAGATAGAAGGTCATATGAGAAAACTCATTTAGTGATATCTTTTGTTGAGAATTTGGAAGACTTAGTAGCAATTAGAATTTGCTTACAATAACAGCTTTCATGCTAGCATTTAGATGGCCCCATTTGAGGCATTGTACGGAAATAGGTGTATGTCTCCAATTATATGGTTCGAAGTGGGTGAAGCAGAATTGATAGGGCCAGATCTCATGCACCAGGCTATCGAAAAAGTTAAAATCATTCAGGAGAGGATGCAAACTTCTCAGAATTGCCAGAAATCCTATACGGACATACGTCACAGAGAATTGGAATTCCAAGTAGATGATTGGGTGTTCTTGTGGGTATCTCTTATGAAGGGATTCATGCAATTTGGGAAGAAAGGGAAATTGAGCCCAATGTATGTCGGTCCATATCATATCTATCAAAGGATAGGACATGTGGCTTATAGGCTGGAATTGCCTCTTGAGATGTCATTAGTGCACCTGGTGTTCCATGTGTCTATGTTGAAGAAAGTGGTTGAAGATCCATCCGCCATCATGCCTAATGAGACTATTGAGGTGAGTGAAGACTTATCGTATGAAGACGTTCCAGTTGCTATTCTTTATAGGCAAGTCCAAAAATTGAGGAACAAGGAAATTTCTTCAGTTAAAGTATTGTGGCGAAGTCAACAAGTTGAGGAAGCCACGTGGGAAGCGGAAAAAGAAATGAAAGAGAAATATCCCCATCTATTCGAACAAGCCTAGTAGTTGCGAACGATTGTCTTCAAGCAAATTGAGGTAATGTTCAGATTTATGCAAAGGAACCCCATTTTCCCGAAATTGCCTTATTGTTGTAACTTCCCAATGTGTGGCAGATTGCAAATGTTGTTGCTATTTGGGTAATGTGCAACCCTTGAAGTAAATGAAAATTTTGTTAAACTTATGTGGTACGCAAATGATTAATGATAGTGTAGATTGGTAATGGTTAATTGAAGCATTTTTGGCATGTTAAAGTGATTGGATTGTATGGGGCTCATTGAAGTGACCCAGTTGTGTGCAAGTAAACGGCATTGGAAGAACCATGTGAAATTTGTGGCATAAAGAGAATGAACTACGTGTAAGTTGTTTAAAGTGTATGAATATGTATAGGTTATCGAGGAAATGAATTGTATACCAGTTGCAGGGATAACAGAAACTGTGTAATGGTCTTGGAAATATGTTTCAGGGGCTCTATGACAGGTAGATAGGCCTAATTACAAAGGAAACTCTGGCGAAATTTTCGGAAATTTATGGAGTTAGCAAAATTCGTGGCTATTGATATATTTCATGATGTGAACAAGCCGAATTTACATAAGTATGGCTAGTGAACGGACGTCAATCCTCATTCGAGGACGAATGATCCTAAGGGGGGAGAATGTAAGGCCCCGAAAAAAAATTTCCCAGTAATTTAAGATTTCGTCGTGCCAAGGTAGGCTAAATTATTTTATTTCGTGTGTAAATAAGGATTTATGATATTATGGATATCAATTGGATATGGTAATAAGTGTATATGTCTTATTATAAGTGATTTGGGGTATAAGGAGAGGCCTAAGTCTAAGCCAAGTTGGAAAATTGCATATTAGACAAAATTTATAAATTAGTGCACACAAGACCTTACTTTGAACGATCATATATCCAGTTATATAAGGAGTTGTGTGAGGAACAGCCAATCAAATTAAAGCCCTTTGAGTCTAGTTTCCAACTTAAGAAACCGTTAGTCATTTGGAGGTTTATACAGAAGGTTATGACCATTTTACTGGTCAGGTGTCACTTGCGCGAACTTTGCACGAGCTCGCGAGTTCGCGCGTTTTTGCTCAGTATTCTGCCCCGACGCGAGAACAACGCGAAAACTATGCGCAAGTTCGCACGCCTGGAAGGTTTTTAATACCCCAAGACCGGTCTAGAGAGTTCCCAAGTCATATTTGGGGCTAAGACTTGCTCTCTCTCAAGGGGATTTCGTCCCAAACTTCATTACTATGATCCAAGGTAAGATTGTTGGAGTATTTTGAGTTGATTACTACTCTTAAACACATATATTAACAAGAATTAATCTGGAAAATCCATAGAATTTCATTCAAATCCTTGAATTTATCAATAATACTACAAGTGAGGATTCTCAAGATTCTTACTACATGAGGCATGTCTATCATCTCTAACTACTGTATGGTGATTATTTATGTATGATATATACATTAGAACTCTTGGGATGATGATTGAAAGCCATAAGTGCCTAACCTTGGTTGTGTTGGTTGTAGAGATTATGAAATGGGTTAATTAAGGAGGTTGATGGTTGAGTATGAACGAATGGATTTACATATGTTGTTGGAAGTTATAAATTGGTTAGGAATGATGGTGGAATGAATTGTTGGTTAGTGGTGATGGTTGGATGAACTAATACTATGGTTATGAGAGGTAAAGATCTATACCTACAAGGTGTTTGGTAATAGGCCTAAATGGCATAAGTTATGGAATTTATTACTAATATTGGCCCTATTGAATGTTGTATTGTAGATTGAAGTTGCTTAAGTGTATTAGATCGTTGTAGTATCATTAAGGGGCGAATTTGAGGTATGTATGGCTAAAACCCCGTCTTTTAGAAATGAGATTCATCGATATTTGTGTGAATATGGTAAGATTAAAGTTGAATGGTTACATCGATTATTATTTTACAAGAGTTGGTATTGCAATCTTATGTACATGAAAGATGTGTCTCAACATGATTAACATGTTATCTTGATAACTTGAAAGAAGCAAAAGATATGAGTTATGTAATGAAACGCTAAAACCTTGAATTGAGATTTGAGCTGCATATATTATGCCAAACTATTTGAAATCCTCTATGTATAGAGACGTTTGAAATAATCAAACGAATTTGGGAAATAGAGTGTGGCCAATGTGCCGAGAACTTGAACTATAATAATATATTGTCATGAATGAAAAAGAAGGATTCAATAATAATTGGTGTAGTTGTTTTCTTGTGCCTTTGATGTGTTTTATTACGGGTTGGTGCATCTCCTCTATTGATTTGGAGGAATTCGTTGTGTTTAAAGTTCCATTGTAAATAAGCTTGAGGTGTATAGTTTTGAATATATTGTATATGCCGAGGATTCATGTTTCCTCTCATGTGTACTTGAAATCTCGAATTAAATGGCTAGTTGTTTAAATAAATATTGACGTGAAATATGTGGAAATGATGTGGAATGTGGGAAATAATATATTGAGTTACGAAATGAGGCCTAGTGCCAAGCATGCTGTAATGATTGTAGCCCATGTGCCGATTAATTGATATGTGGAACCTATGGACAGGCTATGAAATGCATAGGTGTATAATATAATATTTGGAACCTATAGACAGGCTATGAAACGCATAGGTGTATAATATAATATGTGGAACCTATGGACGGGCTATGAAACGCATAGTTGTATAATATAATATGTGGAACCTATGGACGGGCTTAGAAACGCATAGTTGTATAATATGATATGTGAACCCAACGGACGGGCTATGAAGCGAAACTTAGAGGTATGGAAATTATGTGAAAGCTATGTGATCCCTTTTATTTGTTGATGTGGGAATTGTTAAAGCTTTTGATTTACTTTTATGAATTTTTTATTCTTGTTTGATAGTTCTTTCTAATTAGATGATGTTTAGTTATACATACCAGTACAATTCAAATGTACTGACGTCCCTTTTGCCGGGGGCGCTCCTCTCCATCCCATCAGTTGTACTGGTGAGACCCACTTCCTCTTGAGGTCATGTGTGGTTCATGCCACCTTCTTTTGAGTTTATTGTGTATTGTAAGGTATAGCCGGGGCCTTGTCGCCGACAAGTATTGGTTGAGTTCCAAGTATTCATAGAGGCACCGTAGACACAATGTGGGTGGTGTATAAAAGTATTTTGGGTAGTAATGGTATGGTTCAGAATCGTGGTACACGTTGGTAAATGTTGTATGTACTTTGCAAGTACTTGGTATCAAATGTTGAAAATGATAAAAAGTAGAAATGAACTCAAGTTGTAAGTTTATGCTTAAGTTTTAAATTGCTATTTCAAAAGAATAATGTATATTGGAATCATGGGGTAACGCATGGGATAGGAAAGGCAATTCAAGGTCCGTTTGACTGGGGTCCTCCGGTTGAGCGTCGGTCGTGTCCCTCGATTTTGGGGCATGACATGTGTTGCATTAGAAAATCCATCCCAATGGGTCAATTCAAACAAAAATTGTGCGTACCATTTCGTTATGAAGGGGCACACCACTACTGAGTGCCAAACATTAAAGGATAAGATCCAGACACTAATTGACAACAAGGTCACACGGGCAAAGGAAGGCGCACCTAAATGTCCGTAACAATACCCTCCCTAATCATATAAGTGATGGTGTACATATGATATAGACAAATGAAGAATGGGACCCTGAGGGGTCGATTGGGCTTATTCGAGAAGGCGATGACTTTAACGTTGCAGTCACACTTACTCCTATTATGGTACAGACTCGATCACCAGTTGAAGTTACAGTAGCCGCATCAGTTCCATTAGAGGTAGATGTGGCTCAGCCTACAACCACCCCGGCTCCATTTGAGGTAGAAGTGGTCACTCCTTTCACGGTGACAGTATTAACCACACCTCCCCT
Organism: Nicotiana glauca; assembly: GCA_026770625.1. NCBI lineage: Eukaryota > Viridiplantae > Streptophyta > Magnoliopsida > Solanales > Solanaceae > Nicotiana > Nicotiana glauca. The sequence goes on along the minus strand of MU701602.1, from coordinate 127,321 downwards.
CGATTCAAAAGAAATACCCTAGGATTATGTTGTCGAGGCTCGGTGAAAAGGAAAGACCAAGGTAGAGGAATCTGACGCTGCACACGGAATGAATAGAACTAGAAGAGTCTATACACCTAAACATTTGGGAGGTTCAAGTGAGGAGTCCACTACTAGGCAGCCTATAATTGAGACCGGGCCAGATGACCTGTGGAGGAAAGTATAGGCAAAGGAGTATTCTGTTGTTGACCATCTGAACAAAATACCTGCTCAGATATCTATCCTGTCATTGTTGCATAATTCAGAGGTACACAAGAACGCTTTAATGAAGATGTTGAGTGACGCTTATGTACCCAATAAAATCACTACCGGAGAAATGGCCAACATGGTTGGGCAAGTACTGGAAAGTCATAAGATCATCTTGCATGAAGATGAGCCACTGCATGAGCGATTGAAGCACAAGAGAGCATTGCATATTACGGTGCAATTTGAAGACAAGTTCATTGCTAGGGTCCTGGTTGACGGAGGTTCAAGCCTAAATATTTTTCTGTTGACTCTGAAAAGTTTGGACAAGGTTTCCATAAAATATGGGTATTAAGGATGAATGTAAAAGCTTTCGATAGGTCCTAGGGGGTCACGATTGGGGAAATGAACATTTGATTGTAGATGGGGCCAACTTGGTTCGACATCAAATTTTAGGTGCTTGACATACCAGCCTCGAATAACCTTCTGTTGGTCCGATCCTAGATCTACGCTGCTAGGGCCTTACCATCCACACTATATCAAGTTGTTAATTTTGAATGGAACCGTCAGGAGGTAATCATTCACGAGGATGGAAGTAACCCCATTTATACCAGTCAAACCATCCCTGTCATAGGACATAGAAGAAGGCTAGGAGGGGAAACCTATCATCATATCGAATGGGTCAACGCCGTCGAGAAGGATAAATGGTGGAGTGGTAAAATAGAAAGCATATTGTCTTGGTCTGGATATGAACCCAGCAAAGGGTTGGAAAAGAATCTCAAAGGTATCAATAAACCGATACAGCTGAAAAATCATGGTACCACCTTTGGTATCAGATACAAATATACATGGAAAAAGTATAGTAATTGGTCGCCTCCATGGCGTGGACCATTTTAGCCTCTTGAGCAGCCAGTTCCATGTTTAGAGCAAGCTTTTCATCCAGCTGATATGATATGGGGGACCACAAAAGATGAAGCACTAGCTGGGTAGAAGAATTTGTTCTTGGAAGATGAAGACATGGATTGCGGTACCATAATAGAGGAGGAGGAGTAGGAAAAAGGCCTCATTATTCAGACCATGAATAAGGGAGTTGTTCTCAATAACTAGACCGCCACACCATCTCAAGCCTACTGAGTCCCTGGGTAGCTTGGAAGATTACTTCTATAGCCGTTCTAGGCATTTAAGATTTCCAGTAATTTTATTTTAAGATTTAATTATTTCAAAAAAAATGCTCGATTCATCGAGCCATGCTTTGTCTTGATGATTATCTTAATTTTAATCAAATACATTTGTTCTTTATCATTATTCACTACTATTTTTATACTTTTCCTTCTACAATGTTATTATTACTTTTTCTGATGAACCACAGACTGTGGCATATAATGAGGTAACGCAATATAAGAATAGTGATTCTGATGAAGAGGATGAGATACCCGAGGGAATTGTCAGGGAAATTGAGAATTTTGATAACAAGCCTAAGTCCAACATAGACGAAATAGAAGCAGTGAATTTGGAAGACACCGAGGCTGTCAAGGATACTCACACTAGTATTTACTTGTCACCAACATAGAAGTAAGAGTACATTCGGTTCCTAAGAGAGTATGATGACATTTTTGCATGGTCATATGATGACATGACCTGTTTAAGCACGTCCATAGTGGCTCACAAGCTGCCTATTAATCCTATGTGTCAACCCGTCAAGCAGAAACTCAAAAAATTAAAACCAGACATGAGTTTGAAAATCAAGGAGTAAGTTACCAAGCAGATAAAAACCAAGGTTCTCAGGGTGATTGCGTACCTAACTTGGTTAGCTAACATTGTGCTAGTTCTAAAGAAGGATGGGAAGATCAGAGTATGTGTTGACTATCGGGATTTAAATAGAGCATGTCCCAATGACGACTTCCCACTACCGAATATACACATTTTAATTGACAACTACGCGAAACATGAACTCCAATCCATTGTGGATTGCTTGGTGAGTTTTTACCATATCTGGATGGATGAAGAAGATGCAGAGAACACAACTTTTATTACACCGTGTGGTGTATAATATTACAAGATGATGCTATTTGGTCTGAAGAATGTTGGAGCCACTTAAATGAGAGCCATGACAACCATCTTCCATGATATGATACATAAAGAAATAAAGGTGTATGTGGATGATGTCATTATCAAATCTAAGAGGGCCATAAATCACACAACAGACTTGAGGAAGTTCTTTGATAGACTGAGGAGGTACAACTTGAAATTGAACCTCGCAAAGTGTGCATTCGGGGTTCCCGTAGGAAAGTTATTGGGATTCATCGTCAGTCGTCAAGGGATCGAGCTAGATCTGTCTAAAGTTAAAGCTATTAAGGAGTTAACACCGCCTAAGAGCAAAAAGGACGTGATGAGCTTCCTAGGACGTGTCAACTACATCAGTCGCTTCATAGCACAATCCACAGTCATATGTGAACCCATCTTCAAGATGATGAGAAAGGATGCCGAAACAAGCTGGACATAGGATTGTTAGAAAGCTTTTGGCAAGATAAAGGAGTACCTATCCACACCACCAGTTTTGGTCCCTCCAAAACTAGGACGACCTTTGTTACTCTATCTTTCTATATTGGATGGAGCCTTCAGATGTGTTTTCGGACAACATGACGAGATAGGAAGGAAGGAGCAGGCCATATACTACCTGAGTAAGAAGTTCACACCTTACGAAGCACGATACTCCCTGCTGGAATGCACTTGCTGTGTTTTGACTTGGACAACTTAGAAATTGAGGCACTACTTCTGCACCTACACTGCATATCTCATATCCAGTATAGACCCTTCGAAGTACATAGTCAAGAAACACATGCCGACCGGAAAGTTGGTTAAGTTACAAATACCACTAAGTGAGTTCGATATCGTCTATGTAACTCAAAAACGGTCAAGGGAGAAGCATTTGTAGATTACCTTGCTGAAAATTTGGTGGGAGGAGTATACGAGCCTTTAAAAACATATTTCCACATGAAGAAGTATCGTTCGTAGGGGATGAAATTACCGAAGCATATGACAGTTGGCAGATGTTCTTCAATGGAGCTACAAATTTCAAAGAAGTGGGCATTGGAGCAGTTTTGTAATTAGAAATGGGTAAGCATCATCTTGTATCTACTAAACTCAGATTTCCTTGCAGCAATAACATGGCAGAAAATGAAGCCAGCATACTAGAACTCAACATAGCAGTCGACATGATCATTTAGGAGTTACTGGTGAGCGCTGATTCAGATTTGCTTGTGCACCAGGTACAAGGAGAATAAGCCCCCAAGAATTCCAAGATGTTGCCATATCTGCATCATGTGCAGGAATTGAGAAAGAGATTCATGAAGATAGAATTCTGACATGTGCGAAGAATTCATAATAAGTTTGCTGACGCATCGGCCTTATTGTAATCTATGATACAACATCCAGATAAGAATTACATTAATCCCATTCCGGTGAGGATCCATAATCAGCCGGCATATTGCACTCATGTTGAAGAAGAAACAGATGGAAAGCCTTGGTTCCATGACATCTAGGAGTACTTATCAAAAGGTGAATACCCAGAGCATGCAAATAACACTCATAAATGCACATTTCGGAGATTGTCAAATCATTTCTTCCACAGCGGAGGGAACTTGTACAGAAGAACTCCAGATTTGGGTTTACTAAGCCATGTCGATGCGAAGGAAGCTTCTAAACTGCTTGAGAATGTACACGTTGGGACATGTGGCCCATACATAAATGGTTTTGTCTTGGTTAAGAAGATACTCAGAGCAGGTTACTTTTGGATGATCACGGAGACAAATTGCATTCAGTATGTCCGCAAATGCTTGCAATGTCAAGTGCATGCCGATATGATAAAAGTGCCACCGAATAAGCTCAATTCAACAATCTCACCTTGTCCATTCACTGGGGAATGGATGTTGTTGGTCTGATTGAACCCACTGCTTCAAACGGACACAGGTTTATTCTGGTCGTCATTGATTACTTCACAAAATTGGTAGAGGCTGCATCTTAGAAAGTTGTAACCAAGAAAGTCATCCCAGATTTTGTCAAGGATCGTATTTTCTACCAATTCAGAGTTCCCAAGTCCATTATTACTGATAACACTGCCAATCTCAGTAGCGATCTGATGAAAGCTATGTGTGAAACTTTCAAAATCAAACATAAGAATTCCACAACCTACACATCTCAGATGAATGGAGCCGTAGAAGCTGCCAACAAAAACATCAAAAAGATACCAAGGAAAATGGTAGAGAACCACAAATAATGGCATGAGAATTTACCTTTTGCTTTACAGGGATACCACACTACGATTCGCACATTGATCGGTGCAACTCCCTACATGTTGGTTTATGGTACCGAGGCTGTCATCCCAGCCTAGGTGGAGATTCCATCTTTAAGAATCATACATGAAGCTAAACTCAGCGACGCAGAGTGGATAAGAAGTCGCTATGAAAAATTAGCCCTTATCGATAGAAAGAGGATGAATGCAATATGTCACGGCCAACTTTATCAGAATAGAATGTCCAGAGCTTTCAACAAAAGGGTCAAACCAAGACAGCTCGCACCAGGGCAACTGGTATTAAAGAAAATCTTCCCTTATCAAGATGAAGCCAAAGGGAAATTCTCCCCCAACTGGAAAGGTCCATACTTGGTTCACAGAGTACTGACAGGATGAGTACTCATACTCGCCGAAATGGATGGAGAAATCTAGCCAGAACCGATAAATTTAGACGTACTCAAGAGATACTATGCCTAGATTGTGTTATACTTCCTTATCTAATGTAATTGAACTACACTTGACCTGATTCCTATTTAAGAGGCGATACGTAGGCAACTTTATAGGTTCGGTCATATCATAATAAAATTTCCATTGCTCCCCAAGGTCAGAAATAGGGGAAAATTTTTTAGGACCCTCAAAATTTTGGAGCAAGTCCAACCAACGCCATCGCATGCCAGAAAGTCGTTAATGAGCTTAAAAAATGGGACAAAATTTTGAGAAGGATGCTCAAAATTCCAAAGAAGGTTCAGAAATGCCTATTATCCGTAAACAGTCAAAAGATCATCTATCAAACTGTGGCAGAATTTTCAGGAGGACCCTCAAAATCCAAAAATTAGAGAGCTGCAATATCTTCGAGATATGTTACAGTCACTAGTTCATCTAAATGTATCAATATATTTATGAAATAACTCTATTTTTACATATAATTATGTATTCTCGACAATGTTATCTCTATAACAGTCAGTTGTTACCTAGGGGAACTCGAAATAGGTTTCAGAATGGAGCATAGCAAGGCCAGTAGACGGAGCACGAACCAACCTCCCCCTCACAAAACTTACAATTTTTCTCTAAATGCAGGCACATCTAACATAACGATAACATCCGCAAATATATGCACGAAGCAAGATCAAGCCATCAGACACTGAATATACATCTCTAGCTAAGACATATACTACTCTTACTTACTCCATATTTTCATGAGGCTAATCTCTTCCTCCTTATTTGCACGAGGCTTATCCTTGCCTCCATATTTGCATGAGGCTAATCCTTGCCTCCTTATTTGCATGAGGCTAATCCTTGCCTCCATATTTGCATGAGGCTAATCCTTGCCTCCTTATTTGCATGAGGCTACTCCTAGCCTCCTTATTTGCATGAGGCTAATCCCTGCCTCCCTATTTGCATGAGGATAAAACCTGCCTCCTTATTTACATGAGGCTAATCCTTGTCCCCCTATTTGCATGAGGCTTATCCTTGCCTCTATAACTGCATGAAGCTAATCATTGCCTCTCTATTTGCATGAGGCTAATCCTTGCCTCCATAACTACATGAGGCTAATCCTTGCCTCACTATTTGCATGAGGCTAATCTTGCCTCCCTATTTACATGAGGCTAATCCTTGCCTCTCTACCTACATAAGGCTAATCTCGGCCTCCCTATTTGCATAAGGCTAATCTTTGCCTCCTTATTTGCATGAGGCTAATCCCTACCTCCGTATCTTGCATAAGGCTAATCATTGCCTCCAAATTTGCATAAGGCTAATACTTTCCTCCCTATTTGGATGAGGCTAATCCCTACCTCCCTATTTGCATAAGGCTAATCCCTTCCTCTATATTTGCATGAGGCTAATCCTTGCCTCCCTACTGCATGAAGCTAGTCCTTTCCTTCATAACTGCATGAGTCTAATCCTTGCCTCCATAACTACACGAGGCTAATCCTTGCCTCCCTATTTCCATGAGGCTAACACTTTCCTCCCTATCTTGCATAAGGCTAATCCATGCCTCCAAAACTGCATGAGTCTAATCATTGCATCCCTATTTGCATGGGGTTAATCCTTGCCTCTATAACTTCATGAGGCTAATCTTTGCCTCCATAACTGCATGAGGCTAGTCCTTGCCTCCATAACTGCATGAGGCTAATCCTTGCCTCCCTATTTGCATAAGGCTAATCCCTGCCTCCCTATTTGCGTGAGGATAATCCTTGCCTCCATAATTGCATTAGGCTAATACTTGCCTCCATAACTGCATGGGACTAATCCTTGCCTCCATATCTACATGAGGCTAGTCCCTGCCTCACTAGTTGCATGAGCTTAATCCCTACCTCCACAGTCGCACGGGACTAAACAATGTCCCTTTTCGCACAAATATTTCTCTATTTTTAGTACTATTTATTTGCTTTTGGATTGGGCTAAGAATTGCCCTCCATTTCACAAAACTAAGCCCTATATTGTTAGCATCATGTTATTTCATATCATGGGCTGACATATCGCCAATTTATCCAAAGGTGTCATAGTCTAACGACATTATCCTCATAGCCGGAAGACAACATGTCATGGCCTGAGGATGTCTCTCAATTTTGCGTATCATTATTCAAAGGTGTCATAGTTAAGAGGCACCATCCTCATGGCCCGAGAATATCATTTCATGGCATGCAAATCTCTTATCAAACAATTCATGGCCCAGGACACCATATTCTGAGGACGTCATCCCTAACCGTCCGAAGACAACTTTGATAGTCCAACGGGAACATGCATCATGTTTAAATTTATGCACAATATAACTTGTAGTATTCGTATTTGTTGGTAACCTGACGAGCAACGACTATCCCAGCAGGAGCGATCCCGCTCCAGTCCTACCAGCCCAATCAAACCTAACCATTCCCATAAACCGTTCACTCACCCAACCCTAGATGTTACATCCGCTCTTGAAACGACTTCATCGGTATACTTCGCTGATGAATCTGAAACCACATATGGACTGATTCCTGTAAAACCAGGGATATGTAAGCAGCTCAGAAGCCAGGGTGTGGCCTAATCTCTCGAACCATTTCGCTCAGTCAAAATTGGCCATCATATTTTTACCCGACAAACTCTTTCATCCTTTTCGGATAAAGAGGGGCAATTATTGATACCCAATTTTTTTCAAAAATATTTTTAAATTGCATATATATCTTCAAAATCATGCATTAATAACAATTGGTATTTTTGCCATAATTTTCCTATATTTTTATTAATTTACCCAGCATTTTATTTTCAATAAATAATTACAAAATGGCATCACAAATGATTTCAGAAGAATTTCTTCATTTAATTTACTACTTTTTTACCAAAACTTAGTCATTTGTATTTTTAAAAATGCTAAATAAAATTTTTAAATTACTTTATATGCATGAAATTCATTTTTTTCAATTATAAGGTATTTTACAAATTATTTTAATTAATTTAAATTGGGTATTTAACTAATAGCCCATCCTATTTTAATTTTTAGCCTAATTAAACCAGCCTTAAACCACAATTAAATCAGCCCAAACCCAGGCCCAATCCATCAAAATTATCCAACCCAATCCTTGGTCTAATCTGGACCGTTGATCAATTCTAATCAGCGGTCCAGATCCCCCTTTCCATAATTAACCTAATAGGCTACCCCCCACCAAACCCTGATTTTCTCTCTTTCTCCGCCGTTACACTCGCCCATTCTCTCTCAAGCTCTCTGCATAACCATGGCTCCTACTCGTCGGCCGTTGGCTCGCCAGTATCCATGGTGGTTTCACCACCACTCCTAGCCTCCATGGCTCTCCCACATGCCAGATTCTTGTCATCTCGAAGGTCCCACACGCCAGATTCTTTGTGTAAGATTTTTCTATTTTTCCTGCTACATCCATAGCTTCTAATCCGAAATCTCCCCATATCTGGATTATCTCTCTCTGAAACCCTAACTAATCTCTTGACTCTTAAGATCTACAATAGATCTGAGTATATTTTGAGTTATCTTTACTGTTTTCCTAACAATCTTTCCGATTTTTTCAAAATGCCTCTTCATCTTCAAAACTAGGGTTTCTTAACCCCTTTTACAAGATGACTTTTCCTCTGATTTTTAATATAATTCTATGATTTTTACTATATTCAAATGGTTTATTTAAGTTTTTCCTTTTATCTGATTCATTATGTTGAAAACCCCAAAATTTCCTAGTTCTAATCCTGGGTTTCTGAGTTTGTTTTTGATAATGTGTTCAACTAATCTATATGTTTCTATGGACATTCTGTGATTCTGTAATTTTGACCCTATGTTTGCTTGTTAGGTTTTTTACTTTGAATATTCCTGCCTATTATGTGTTTATTCCCAGAAAATTTGTGGTTATTTCCTCTCATCAGTACCATCTCTTACTTTGAATCCCGGATTCATGTGATTCTTTTACCCTATTCTTGTATGTGTTATGTTTACTTCGTTCAATTATGATACTTTCCTTTGGTCATTATTGCCTTCTAATGGAATCCCTGATTACTTGTGATTGGTATACTATGTCCCCTACTGATTTCAACCTCTAAATATTTTCTTGCCTTATTTTGTGATTGATTATGATGTCAAATTGATTATTAGACATTTTTCGTAATTAGAATTTGTTGAACCTAGCCTCTATTACATGCTCTGTACTATGCTTTTTTCCTTAAGTGTCATGTTTAGTCTTACATGATTTTATTCCTTATTTATCACTGATTATGATCGTTTGAATTTTAACTCCTTAATTAAGGGAAGTACTTATGCTGATTTGATTCTAATTGGTATATATTGCTATAGTTACTGATGAACTATGATTCCTGCCTTTTTTGCTACCTTTAAAAAAAATATATAAGTACCATTCTCTTTCGTTAACACAAGACGAACACATTGGTTCAAAGCTCTCTCTCTCTCTCTCTCTCTCTCTCTCTCTCTCTCTCTCTCTCTCTCTCTCTCATACACTCAAAACTTTCTCCTCTCTTTCTGTGCTACTTGCTACTATTTTGAATTAGTCAGCTGCGAGCCAAGGCTAATTATTGTTCTCTCCTATCCTACACTTTATTTTTACTATCTTCTTTTACTGGTATGTTCTGATTTCAATTAAAGTTTTAAAAGCAATATGTTTCATGTACTACTTCCGTTCATCCTTTTTTCTTGTATGTTTTCACTTATGGTTTTGTTGTTCAACTTGCATCATTTTATCAACATGCTTTTGAATGTTTCCCCTCCCTTATACTCAACATGTTTATGAAATATTATCCCCCTTCTAGTATACCCCAATGTGGCTCTTCCTTACTTATGTTTCTTTGATTTATGACATGAACCTCTCTGTATAAAGTAGTTGGCTATCCTTAAGTTACATGATTCTGTGTTAATTATGAACTTCCCTAACCCCTTAGAATATTTCTTATTCTATAATTAAGTGCTCCTGTAACTATATGCTTGCCTATGTGACATATGTGTCCCCAAATCCCATTACCCATATTTGTGGTTGATGAACCTGCCTTGGTTATATGTTCCTTGGTTATGTATGACCTTGTTTTGTGTGTTGTGTTTGGACTGTTGCTTATCACTCCACTCTTTTTTCAAAATTGGCTTATTGAACAGCTCCCTCAGTTATTTGTACAAAACTATTCCAAACAAGTCTCTTTTGAAACTTCTTTCCTACTTAAATCATTTCAAAAAAACTATCTCAAGCACTCTCACTCTATTCTTAGATCCATAAGTTTTGCCCCGCTAATGTGTGACTGCTGAGGGATGCCAATGATATCCCTCTGAACTATGATACATTATAGCTGGCCCTTCCACATTGCACTTACTCAACTATTACTATGAAATCTAGGTATGAGCACTACCCAGGATCCCTTGAGGTCCTTAGGGAACTCTGACACACTCGGATTATATGAAAGGTTGTGAGGCAATCTGACATTGGAAATTCAGAAAATCTGGGCCTACTTTCAGGCTCCCTATAGTATAACTTCTTATTTTTTTCTTATCTACTTATGTAATTCATTCGATATTGGCCTGTAATAATTTGTTGTAAATAGATGCTAGGGATGGATAGTGAAAATGGGAGGGTATCTATGCATGTTATCAATATCAATGGGTAGAAACCATGTCATAGGTTTACATTTCCCATATGTGCATTAGAATCCATGTTTAGGACCAATACATTCCAAGCATGTCATGTATTAGATATCATGCTCTTAGGTTTACTATTTCAGCATCTCATTTGACATTATTTTTATCACTTAGGCTAAATAACAGCATTAACATAAAATTGCTACTCCTGCACACTTGATAGCATGCTCTACAATGATGTAACCTTTTTATGCATTTAGACATCCTACTTTAGGAAATTGTGCAACTATATCGTGCATATTAGAAATCATGCTTTAGGAATTCTCTGTATCCTGTAATCATTCTGCATTTCTCTGTGCATACTGGATACCATGCTTTAGTATCTCATTCGTACTTGCCCAGTCACACCTAGTGTAAACTACTGATCATGAAGGTGTAAAAACAGTCTCACTTTTTATTATCCTATTTAAATAAAACTGGTAATAATCCTTGTATTTTTATAACACCTAGAACAACATGCTCTTAGGAAAAAACAACTAATGACTCTGTAACTATTGTGCATAATCCCATGCCTAGGCAAGCCTTAGGTAACTAACCCTTATAAACTGGAAACTATTTTTGTTTGCGTTTACTGCTTAACCACTTACAGCTTTAAAATCAGTAGGCAAACTGATTAGGTCCCCCTTCTCCGTTTATAAAACAAAGCTACATATCTGTTGTGTTTTGATATTCACTAAGACATCATGCCTTAGGATCCCGTCTAATAAAAAATGCCTCTTGTTTATGTATGAGACATGCTGCTTATGTGCATTATTTGTGGCGGTAAACTTGGGCCTCTTAACTGTTCTTTTCTGCCTATATATGTTGAGTCCTCCGTGTTCTTGCGTGTCTCCTAGAATTTTCTCCTCTAGACACCCTAGGGAATTGTCTAGAACTGCCCAGATTTAGAGGTCCTAAAATACCTCCAGGACCACAAGGAATGGATGAGTAATGCACGCATAGGACATTGTCAAGGCAATTAGAACGCTTTAGGATATGACCAAGGGGAGGGACTTTGGGTATGACGGAATATGATGACTACGCGCTAATGTAAAGTGTAGCCCCTCATTGAGGAGTGTTTATCGGGCATTGCGTGGGGTGATCTTGTAGGCTAACCAACCTAGGACCCTCCTTTCCCAAATTCCTTTGCTTAGAACTTCACTTCGCTATATGTAAACAACTTTCTCAAACTATTTGTCTTATTTAAGTCATACAATGTCCAACATGCTTTATTTTCAATTATTTGTTTCAACTACTTATTTGTTAAAAGACTAATTCATAAATACAAGTTCGGTTGGGACCCACAGTTATGGACCAAGAGGTGTTCCTAACACCTTCCCCTCAAGGTTATATCGAGCCCTTACCATAAATCTCTGGTAATGCAAACCAATTCAAGAATTAATCTCTCTAGGTGCCCTAACCACCATAATCTATTAGGTGCCGACTCTTTGAAATACCAAATTCCAAAAGAAAATGAGCTATAACCCCCAAAAATATCAAAACCCGGACCTTTCTTCCCCATAAAAAATGGAGGGAAAAAGGGGGGCGCGACAGTCACATGTGCAGTCTGAGGCAAACTGACTAGTTGTCGTAGATACGACTCAAGAACTGCAGAAGTGAAACCATATCTACGAAGAATTGAGCACAGGTGCAGTGCTTAGGGAATTACTTAAATTCTATAGATGTGGAGCCGTAGTGGTAGAAGTGGGACAGCAGGTGCGGTCCTGGAAGCACAAATGCAGACATAGGTGGGCAGAAAAAGGAAATTTCGAGGGCTTGAAGTTCATAACATCAAATTCAATTTTTAGCTCGGGAGAAGGTGATTTTGTGAGGTTTTTGAAGATAAAATCCGTGGGTAACCATTCCTAACCCTATTTCATTTATATTTCATCATATCTAGTAATTTTCCCAATCTAATCAAGGAATTTGAGTGGAAAATGGGAATTTGGGAGAAACGTTCCCCAATCAAGTTTTTGAGTTTTGATCAGGTTTTGGTGTCGGAATTGAATAATTTTTAGACAAGTGATCCTGTGAATGAATGGGTTTTTTAAGTTTGTAACTTTTACCCGATTACGATATGTGGGCCCGGGGAGCATTTTCCTATTTCTCGCCTTAGTTTTAAATTCATTAGCTAAATTCGTTTCTTGTAGCTATATTTACATTATGTAATTGATTCGATTAGATTTGGGCAACGCGAAGTTGGATACTCGTGGCAAGAGAGTGATATTAGATTTATTTTGAGTTTTGTTTGAGGTAAGTGGCTTGCCTAACCTTGTGTAGGGAAACTCCTCTTAGGATTTTGGTACCGTTGTTATATGAATGTCGTGTACGTGAGGTAACGATTGCGTACAACACTAATTGTTGAAAATTCTTGTTTTTATTAGGTAAATATCTGTGTTTTTCCTTGAATTGAGAAACACTAGTTCATTTATGTTTTTTCTTAGCTTAGGAAATCATGCTTACATGCCTTAACCGTCTTATCTATTTTAACTGCGTACTTGGACTATATATAGCACGTTTAGGGTAGGAATTACCTTTTTCTTTGATACGAACTCGAATAGAACTGTAGACTTTCTAACTGAGACTATTGTGTATATTGATTTGTTTGTGTATTTACTTTGGGACTAGGAAATGGTATTTTGGGATGTCCTCGTGCACATTTATGTTTGGGACTACGGTACAGTATCCCGGGAGATACCCATGCACGTTTATGATTTGGACTACGAGAAGTATACTGGGAGATCCTATATATATTTACGTTTGCGACTACGGGACATTATCTTGGAAGATCACCTATTTCTATCTCTGTGTATTCAGTTATTTCTTTCTGTGATTTCCATTTTTTATTGACTGTTAGTATTTAACTATACTACCATATTTCATACTATTTTACCTTAATATATATGTGTAAACTGTAGGGCCCTGACATGATCTCATCACTACTCGACCGAGGTTAGGCTTGGCACTTACTGGGTACCGATGTGGTGTACTCATGCCCTTTCCTACACATATTTTTTGTGTACAGATGCAGGTTCTTCTGCTCAGCCATACTATCCATGAGATGAGGTATATTTGCCACGTGCGCAGACCTAGAAGTCCCTCTCTATTCTCCCTTCAGTTATAGACTTCTTGTATTTTCCTTCGTTTAGACTTCTCGAGTTAAAACACTATGTACTTCTTTAGCTTGTGATTCATGAGATTCTAGGTTTTAGCTTGTTGACTTCTTTTCGCAAGATGTGGTTTTGGCACTTAAGGTGCGATTTTTGATATATTATGATATTGATATGTATGTGATGGTTTAATGATTGGGGTTGATACGAATGCAGTGAGATAAGGTGGGCTTGTAACGCGTGTTGCTCGTACAGGAACTACTTGAAGTCACACAGTGTGATAAGGTGGGCTAAAATGCGGGTAGATATTTCAAGGAAATGATTTTAAAAACTAAATTTAAGGCTCCCGTGGAGATATAAGGAAAGATTGTGATTGGATCTATGAAATGAGACTATGAGGTGGTACCTCGGTAGTGATTTTTATTGATACCTTTCATTTACATCACTTATGTTTTGTTTGCATCTCTTCCTTGGCAATCTCATTATGTGCCTTCTTCTGTGTTGTCTTAATTGCCTTAATTTTAGTGTAGCTATTCTTGTTATATTATTCATTGTACCATTTTCATTGTTTCCATTATTATATTGTACTATACATGTTTAGTTTATTTATTCATTTCAATAGGTGTCTTGACCTGATCTCGACACTACTCTACCGAGGTTAGGCTTGATACTTATTGGGTACCATTTTGTTGTACCATACTACACTTCTGCACATCGTTTTGTGCCGATCCATGTACTTTATACCAGCCTAGGCATTAGTGAGTCGATCTGGTATTAGAGACTTCAAGCTATACCTACCGGTGTTCGCAGGTCTAACAGTCACCCTCTGTATAATTTCTATTCATTCTCCTTTTTATTGATATATTTGTATAGGGATATTCATTGTCGTGTAGAACTTGTGACTCGGTATCACCAGATGTTTAGGTGTTATGTTCAGTATATTGCGAAGTCCTTTTTATGATAGCTATTGGTTTAAATTGGAAGTTTATTTCTATTTCTGTTAAATTATTCATGTATCTTAGGCTTACCTAGTCTTAGGTACTAGGCGCCATCCCGACATCCTACGGAGGGAGATTGTGGTCATGATAATTAGGTATCAGAGCTCTATGTTCATAGGTATTACGATTCATAAGCAGGTTTAGTAGAGTCTTGCGGATCGTTACGAAGACGTCTATACTTATCTTTCAAAGGCTACGAAATTGTTAGGAAACTTCAATTCTTTGATTTCTTATCTTGCGAATTCATTGACTTCGAAATTCTGAACCCTTGTCTTTCTATTCTCTCACAGATGATGAGGACACACACTGTTGTATCCAAAGATCAGACACCGCGTTCCCTACTAGAACCGCGAGAGGTCGGGGCGAGGGCAGAGGCCAAGGAAGGGCACGTGGTACAACTAGAACATTTTCCCGAGCTGCAGCAGATGAGCTATTAATCGCTCCAGTTAGTGGGCAATCACCTGAGGCTCCTGTTTCTACCCCCACACTTCAGGATACCCTCGCATAGTTCATAAACATGTTTAATACTCTAGCTTAGGCGGGGTTGATTCTACTTGCACCAGTCACATCTCAGGTTGGGAGAGGAGCACGGTCTCTTGCAGGTCGTATCCCAAAGCAGCAGCTCCATGTTGACAAGGTCATAGAGGTTATACTGGTGCAGCCGGTTGTCCTAGTTTAGCCCGAGGTTAGGTTAGCAACATTTTAGCAGGAGGAGCTCAGACTCGAATGGTATAAGAAATATCACCCTCCTGCTTTCAGCTGCCTAGGTACGGAGGATACACAGTGTTTTATGGAGAAGTTCCATTGTATTCTCCATATCATGGCTATTGTGGAGATGAGCAGGGTTGCTTTTACTACATTCTAGCTGTCGAGACCAGTGTATCAGTGGTGAAGGGCTTATGAGGAGGGTAGCCCATTTGAGACAACTTCACTCACATGGGCTCAGTTTTCAGAGATGTTACTGAGAGAGTTTGTTTCCTAGAGCATTTAGTATGCATGGAGCGTGGAGTTTAAGTAGTTTCTCTAGGGTGCTATAACCATCAGAGTATGCTGTTAGAATCGGTGAGTTGTCCAAACATGCACCTACCTTGGTTTCCACAATCAAAGACCGAGTCCATCGATTTACCAAAGAGTTCAACTACGATATTAGATTTAGCATGGCTCGAGAGTTCGAGATAGATATCCCATATCAACAGGTGTTAGAGATTGTACGGAGATTAAAGGGTATGCGGGGCCTGGAGAAAGAGGGCAAGGAGGCCAAGATCCTCGAGATTCTGGCGGATATAGTGGTGCCCGCACCCCAATTTCAGCACGGAGGTTGTGTGAGTCGTCCAGTTCATTCAGCACTTCCAGCTTCTAGTGGTACTCTGATTACTTCCATCTCGCAGGCTATCCATTATGCATCGACACTGTCTAGTGCACCTCCTGCATGGGGTGCTTTCAACTGTTAGTCCAACCGACCAGGTCCGAGCCAGGTTCAGAAACTGCATCCTACGAGATCTTGTTTTGAGTGTAGTTATACTTGTCATATAGTGAGGGACTTCCCTAGCATTGGGATGGGTGAACCTCCACCGATTACTCATGCTCCACATATTACATAGCATCCCCAAACTTCTTAGGCTGTAATTATTGCCCTAGTTGCCGCTCCACCTTCCCAACCAGCTAAAGGTAGAGGTCAGTGGGTAAGTGTCGCCCTAGAGGGGAAGGCCATGCTATATGTTATGCTTTTTTCGGGTAGGACAGATGCAGTTGCATGAGAAATAGTTATCATAGGAATAATTCCGGTTTGTCATAGAGATGCATCAGTCTTATTTAATTTAGGCTCCATTATTTTATATGTATCATCTTACTTTGCCCCGTATTCGAGTATATATCTAGATTATTTGAGTTCTCCTGAATGTATGTCCATGCCTGTGGGAGATTCTATTATTGTTGACCGTGTGTATTGGTCGTGTTTACTTGTTATTGGTGGTTTAAGACTAGAATTGACCTATTGTTTCTCAGTATGGTAGACTTTGATATTATTTTGGGCATGGACTAGTTGTCGACCTATAAAGCTACTCTTGATTGTCACGCCAAGAGGGTGACATTAGCAATGCCAAATCTACTACAGTTGGAGTGGAGGGGTTATGTTCCTAGCAGGGTTGTGTCATTCCTTAAGGCACATGGATGGTTGGGAAAGGGTGTTATTCGTATCTAGACTTTGTGAGAGATTTCAGTATTGATACTCCTACTGTTTAGTCAGATCCAGTAATGAGAGACAATACAGATGTATTTTCGGTAGATCTTCAAGGCATGCCACCCGATAAGGGTATCGATTATGGTATTGACTTGTTTTCGAGCACTCAGTCCACCAAAATTGTATTGCCCCAGCGGAGTTGAAGGAGTTAAAGGAGTAGTTTCAAGAGTTGCTTGATAAGGGTTTCATTTGGCCTAGTGTGTCACCTTAGGTTGCTCCGGTTTTGTTAGTGAATAAGAATGATGGGTCCATGTGCATGTGTATTGATTATCGACAACTCGACAAGGTTACAGTGAAGAGGATATATTCATTGACATGCATTGAAGAGTTATTTGATCAGCTACAGGGCGCCAGAGTCTTCTCAAAGTTTAATTTGTGGTCACGGTATCATCAACTAAAGGTTTGGGATCCAGATATTCCAATACTATTTTTAGGACTCGATATGGTCACTACGAGTTCCTTGTGATGTCATTTGGACTGACCAATGCCCCACAAGCATTCATGCATTTGATGAACAATGTACTTCATCCCTATCTTGTTTCATTCCTCATTCTATTTATTGATGACATATTGGTGTACTACTAGAGTTGGGAGGATCACGAGCAACACCTGAGGATCGTGCTCCAGGCCTTGAGAGAAAAGAAGTTGTATGAGAAAAATTCAAAGTGTGAATTCTAGCTTAAATCGGTGGCATTTTTGGGTCATGTGGTGTCGATTGAGGGGATTAAGGTAGATCCTAAGAAGATTAAAGCAATGTGGAGTTGGCCCAAACAATCATCAACTATTGAGATCCAAAGTTTTATTGGTTTGGTCGGGTATTACTGTAAGTCCCCTGAAAATTTTTTTCCGAGTAATTTAAGATTTCGTCGTACAATGGCAGGCTAAATTATTTTAATTCGTGTGCAAATAAGGATTTATGATATTATGGAAATCAATTGGATATATTAATAAGTGTATAAGTCTTATTATAAGTGATTTGGGGTCTAAGGAGAGGCCTAAGTCTAAGCCAAGTTGGAAAATTGCATATTAGACGAAAGTTGTAAATGAGTTTGCACAAGACCTCAATTTGAAAGGTCATATATCCAGCTATATAAGAAGTTGTGTAAGTAAAAACCTATCAAATTAAAGCCCTTTTAGTCTAGTTTCCAACTCAACAAACCGTTTGTCATTTGGAGGTGTATACAGAAAGTTATGACCATTTTACTGGGCAGGTGTCACTCGCGCGAACTTCGCGCGAACTTTGAAACTTCGCGCATTTTTCGCGCGTCTGAGTCAGAATACTCAGAAAAACGCGCGAAGTATGCACAAGTTCGTGCGTCTGGGCGAAAGTTCGCGCGCCTAGAAGGTTTTAATACCCCAAGACCGGTCTAGAGTATTCCCAACTCATTTTTGGGGTTATGGCTTGCTCTCTCAAGGGGATTTCGTCCCAAACATCATCCCTATGATCTAAGGTAAGGTTTTTAGAGTACTTTGAGTAATTTCTACCCCTTAAATACTTATACTAACAAGGATTAATGTTCAAAATCCTTAGATTTTCCTTCAAATCCTTGAATTCTTCAAGAACACCACAAGTGGGGATTCTTAAAATTCTTACTACAAGAGGTATGTCTATCATCT